>JACXGI010001031.1:32365-61722 GCA_016801175.1 Esox masquinongy | reverse complement strand
CCAAAAATAGTTTTGGTAGGTAAGATCCTTAATTTATAGTTTTGCAGTGTTATCTCAATCCTAGACAGTTAGATTACATGTGTTTTCAGCTCTTACAAAAGATATTGTATGTATACCTATAAAATTGAAATATTATTTTTTTTCTACATATAAGACCCAAAGAGCCATTTTTGTATTGATGTTGATGATTGGTATCTTTCAGACGTTATTTTTGATCAGCAAACCGTTTCCAACTGCCTGACTCATGCAGATCATGTCAATAAAATTCCATACTGCTCTTCAGTGTAAAATTATTTTTCTATGATTTGTTTATTGAATGCTGACGCATCTGCTGAAATCCACTGTACATCGCCCTATGCACACGTTTAGATAGCAGTCCTAAACCACTGCATCAGTCATTCATTTTACGTTATTGCCACTTGTCTACTCCTTTCTAAATTATGTACACACGTTGAATTTTGTGGCATCTGGCCTGACCACTCAGGAGCTGTTGGCGTAGGCTGTCAAACTAATACACGTCAGTACTTCACGAGTCACCCGGAAGTAGCGCGAATTATGTGCTGCAGCTGAGATTCAGAACACTTGAAAGGTGAGGTTTCTCGTTTTGTTGTTCATTGCGTATTAATTATTTAATTACTGAATCACCTCTATGAGTTATGATGCGGTTTATAATTAAAAAGGCATTTAGCTTGTCCGTGACAGACATCGGTTTGCTAACCATTCATTAGCAGGTTAGCTACCTAGCCTGTACCAGCTATCTTCTAGCCGACAGTCTTAAATCTGTGCCTTGCTCAAAAATGAAACATGATAATGAAAAATATTCTAGCTGTGTAGTTGGTAAACAAAACCATAGGATATTCAGATGGCTTTGCAGGAAACATGTTCATAGACGATAGCGTTACTTAGACTCCTTACTCCACCTAGTTAGCTATTACACAGCCACAGTAAACGCAACAATGTTGTTTCCTCCGGTCCTGGCGGTGGCAGGTGTTTCCCTCTTACAGCCAGGCTTAGCTGAAGGCTCGGATAGCAAAGGTTGATGGGCCCCTGCAGTAATGCCTTTGTCGCAGTAATTTCATAGACACTTTCAGACTAAGGTCTGAAAATATTTGCTATATTGTAGGCATGTTTTATGGTATGCGAGTAATTGAGGAGAATGTTGCAATTAACTCCCATTATTATCCTCTTCCTCAGTTGGAAGGATGGGCAGGCAGAGGAAGAGGGTGGTGACCGGGGAGGCTGACCCACCTCCCACGAGGAAAGACGAGAAGCCTGCTGCCCTGTTCCGCAAAGAAAAGAAAAAGAAACATGACATAGGCAAAATCTTCATCAACATCTCCATCGGCCTCTGCATCTTCAGTCTTATCTGGTTTTTCTACGCCCTTTACATGCGGTCCTTGCTTGCCAAACGGGTGGTGACTTTGCACCAGTCACCTCGCGTCCTCGATGCCAACAGCACAAGCGCCAAAGTGTCCCCTGAGAGGTTTTGGGGCTCCTACCGACCCCAGGTCTACTTTGGGATGAAAACCAGGAGCCCAAGATCTGTTGTCACAGGTAAAAGGTGGTTGTTTTTCTTGGTTCATTCTTAAGTACTTGCGGTTGCTATTCATTGGAGTGGCAGTTGGGAAAAATAGCATAGCTTTGTGTCACACAGTACTAGAAAACCGTTAGCTACTTACCATTGAACCAGAACGGAGGGGGGAAAGGAAAACACGTTAGATTTTCAGGATTTTCTGTTTTGGACCCCCTACGGCGGTGGTACATGGGTGCCGGACGGATTGAATTACTTCATATTCCCATGAACTAAAACCATTGAATCCATTCGGTTTCCGTTTCTCTCCAAACCCAGGGATGATGTGGATGCGCCAGTTCTCCGAGGTGGACGTGAACCTGAGGCACACGTGCGAGCAGGGCGACCGGCTGCAGGGCTACGGCTGGCTGATGCACGACGGCCTGAGCTTCGGGGTGCAGGAGATCCGCGACAACGACTTCACCCTCACCACGGAGTTTGTCAAGCGGCCGGGCGGCGAGCATGGAGGGGACTGGACCTGGAGGATCACGGCCAAGCAGCATGTGAGTGTGGCGCCCTAGCAGGTCTGCTCAGCTAGTCGAATGCACGGGGATACTGCGGTGTCCGTATTGTAAGAACGCGCTGTGTTATAAACGCTTCTCAGCCTTTCGAGATGTGAGTGTTATCGTTCACTGCTGGTTTCTTCTTTTTTTTTTTCTTCCCGCACACACTGACCCTTGCTCTCCGTCACTTCAGCGTTGTGGTTCCTTTATCTCGCTCTTAGCTTCAGGCGATTGTTTCGAAGAAGAACAATGCTGCTTTCCAGTCATTGTGTTTCTTTGATTCCAACAGCTCAAATAATCACATAAAAATGAAATTCCATGTTGTGCAGCCCAACTGTTGTGCATACCCATAACTCTAAACCCACTTTGGTAAGGTTGTCATTGTTGCTTATTTTCAGATCATACATCTTTCATTGAATGTTGAAAATTGTCTAGGCCTAGTTGGTCCACTTCCCCTTCCCTTAATAAATGAGACAGGAATGGTATTAGCCTGTCCAGCGTTGTTAAGGGTGGATGGATATTACTGCCAGTGTCAAAACTACAACTAAGGATACCCCTCGGCTCCTACACCAGTATGAGGAGATAAGTCAATGCAAACTAATTGGTGGAATGTAGAACATCTCAGGCACCCGGAACAATTTTGGAGAAAAAGATTTTTAAAGCATTAACAGGGCTAAATGTTAACATTTTTTGCCACTGGCCCTGTGGGGCCAGTGGGTTTGAAACTTACTGTCCTCAAAAGACTTTTTACTGTCCCTCCTTCCAAAAGTTGTAATTTATCAGCATTACAACATATAACCAAATAGTTTTGTTACTTAACATGTTTAATCCTTTGTGAAATGCGTTCTGGATATATAAAACATAAAAAATATCACATTTCTAATTATAACAATAAAGATTGCAGTCAACAAAACATTTGACTTGTAAACAAAACACTAACTCATTCATCCCCGGGGTAACAAGGCTAACGGCTGGTCTGACTTAGTTACTAGGTATACAGGTGTTAATGCGCATCTGTATTTACATTCCTGACCAGTACGGTCAAGGGCCCTGAAGACGGCCACCCACTTGGCTGTCATGCAGACCAGGTGCTGTTTGCCATTACCATGGCTGGTCAGGGACTGTTTGCGAAAGTTGTCAGTGCCTTTGTAAAAAGACCCAGATTTGTCCACTCCAGCCGGGAACTTACGGCAGACGACACAGTGCATCTGAGTTCCATCAGAGTCGAAATAGGTAAATTTATTTTTTATTTTTATTTTATTTTATTAAATTATTTTTTTTGCACTGAGGTAAAATATGTTTGCTTTCGTTTGAGCTCGTAGTTATCCTTCACTGCCTTCTTCATTTGAGTGACTTGCGCAAGTTTTAAAATATTTTATTGAAAAACAATACCAGACAGCCACGCGTCACATCACTACTCAACTCTTGACTGGCCAACAGCGCGCAAAAGGGGCTGCAAGGAAGTTATTTGTGCGTATGCCAGATTACTAAACGACTGGAGGATGTTATAAACTCGTGTTTATAATGCGATTGTTATTTTTTTAGATCTCAATTTTTTTTTAGAGTGGCCCGATCCAAACAGTGACTTTGCTAGTTTTATTAGTCCAGAGTTTTTACTGGCCCGGGACCATTAGGCTATCGTTATTGTTGAGCCCTGATTAATTTAAAACATAATTTGCAGATTTCTTGTCATTTACGCCGGTAGTACAGTAAAAATCTTACATGGCCCCTTTAAACTTTTACATTGTCTAGTTGTACATAGAGACATTAAAATTCTCCATATTTTATTTGTAAACTTATTTGTGACTTCATTTAATATATTGAGTTCATCTCCCTAGTAAACATGACCCGGTTTTTCCTCCCCACCAGAGTTCTGCTCCACATGCACCAGTCATTTCCCTGATGTTCTACGCTGCAGCTGACATCCAGGGTTCCCTGGAGGCCCACGTGGAAGAGAGAAACCGTCTGGGTTCCATCACTGGGTTTTCTGAAGAGCTAGGGAACTTCAAGATCACCTTCCTCAAACCAGTCGCCGGCGAGTCCTCCAGTGCCAAGTATGCCAGGTAGGGCCTGCTATCAGTAGCATTTTCTAAGTGAAAACTAATAGAACTCAATAATTTAACCTAATAAAGCACATCTTAAAGTTAATTCTAAAATCGGCAACATGGAGCAATCCTTTTAAACAGTGGACAAATGTGCTACAATAGTTTTTTAATGCATTTTTTTTATTAACACCGAAAACAAGCATAACATCAGAACTAAATCATTAATCTAATTGCATTATCAGTCTATCAATGAAGGCAGTATGCCTGTCAAAAGAAAGGTGTGATACATTTTTATGTGATATGAAACAAAGCCTTCTAGGTAATACACATGCTTCAGCAATGTCTGGAGACGTGTCTTCTGGCCAGCCAAAATGCTATTTGTGCACTGATGTGAATGTTCAGCTATACCTTTTGAGAGACAGAAAAATATTTTATATTTTACCGTGGTGAGAGCAAGGCCAATTACAATGAATAGAAAACCAAGGTTTAATGATTGAGGTTTCCAGCACCATTACCCAGGCCAGAAAAGTGAATGATTGATTGAAAAGTTACCACATCAGAAGTGTGTTCAAATCAAGAAAAGACAAAAGCCCTTAAAGTTGTAATCCAACTTAACACGACAGTGAATGTAGAATATGCTTGGTCCCAGACATTGCATTGAAGTGTTATAAAATCTGACATCTAGGTCAAAGTTCATTATACACTCTCAGAGTACAAATCCCTGCGGTGCCTTTGAAGCTCTAGGTCATCGGAACCTTGTGCCGATTCAAAAAGGAAACGTCGGCAAGACAAAAAGCATGACTTTTATACCGCCTTAAGGGTGTTTTACCTCGCTCTCCCTTTCTCCTCTCCTCAGCTACAATTACCTCCAGACTGTGTCGCCGGGCTTGGAGAGGCTGACAGACATTGTGAGTAACAGCTTGAACCGCCGGTTCGTCTACAGCCCCCCCACTGGCGAGAAGAGGCAG
This sequence comes from Esox masquinongy, assembly GCA_016801175.1. NCBI lineage: Eukaryota > Metazoa > Chordata > Actinopteri > Esociformes > Esocidae > Esox > Esox masquinongy. The sequence continues at coordinate 56,636 of JACXGI010001031.1, read as the reverse complement.
TATATTGCGGTGGACACCTATAAGCCTCCGCACCAGCAGAAACCAGCCGACCCCAGAAAGGAGAGCGACTTCGTCTTGCACCAAGTGACTGTCCAGACGCCCTTCCAGATCGAGGTCCTGTTAGAGTCCGGAAGCTTCCGCAACCGCCCTAACCAGCTTTCGGGCGCGGCCATGACGGAGGAGTTGGAGATGCGGAAGGCGGCGTTCGACACTAAGTTCGAGAGGACGTTCGGCCTCCGGGCCAAAGGCTTGGGACCGGCCCAGGTGAAGTTCAGCAAGGCGGCGTTGAGCAACATGCTAGGCGGAATGGGCTACTTCTACGGGCAGTCGGTGGTCCAGTCGGCTTACAACGAGTACCCCCTGCTCTATCCCGAGGGCGCCCTGTACACCGCCGTGCCCTCCCGCTCCTTCTTCCCCCGCGGATTCCTGTGGGACGAAGGCTTCCACCAGTTGCTGCTAAGCAAGTGGGACCCCCAGGTGACGCGGGAGGCAACGGCTCACTGGCTGGACCTGATTAACGTGGAGGGCTGGATCCCCCGGGAGCAGATCCTCGGGGATGAGGCGCGTAGCAAGGTCCCTGGCGAGTTTGTGGTCCAGCGTAACGAGAACGCCAACCCACCCACCCTCTTCCTGGCCCTGCAGACGCTGGTGGAGCAGCTCTCGGCCGACCCGGACGCCGAGTCGTCCCGGCTGACCCTGACGTTCCTCCGGAGGCTCTACCCCAGGCTCCAGACGTGGTTTGAGTGGTACAACACCACCCAGGCGGGCCCGCTGCCCAACTCCTACCGCTGGAGGGGCCGCGACAAGGATACCAACCTCTTCCTCAACCCGAAGACTCTGACCTCCGGCTTGGACGACTACCCGCGGGCCTCGCACCCGTCCGTGGAAGAACGCCACGTCGACCTGCACTGCTGGATGGCCATGGCGTCGGGCGTCATGGCCCGGGTGGCCCGTCTGCTCGGAGAGCCCCGCCGGGAGTACGAGCGCACCCACAAGACGCTCAGCGACAACGCGCTACTAGAAGACCTCCACTGGTCGGAGCAGCTCCAAGCGTTCAGCGACTACGGCAACCACACCCAGGCGGTGTCCCTGCAGCAGGAGAAGGTGTACGTGCCCCCTGGGCAGCCGAGGCACCAGTTCCCGGTGGCGCGCCTGGTGCGCTCGGTCCGCCGGGCCCCCAAGCCGCAGTTTGTCAAAGCCCTCGGCTACGTCAGCCTGTTCCCTTTCCTGCTGCACGTCCTGACGCCCGACTCGCCCAAACTGGAGCACATCCTGCGGGACATGAGGGACGCGGACAAGCTCTGGACGCCCTACGGCCTGCGTTCGCTCTCCAAGGCCGACCCGCTCTACATGAAGCGCAACACGGAGCACGACGCCCCCTACTGGCGAGGTCCCATTTGGATCAACATCAACTACCTCGCTGTCAGGGCCCTGCACCACTATGGCAACACGGAAGGGCCATACCGGGAGAAGGCGGCCGCCCTCTATCAGGAACTCAGGACTAACATCATGAACAATGTGTACAGACAGTACGCGGAGACGGGTTACATCTGGGAACAGTACAATGACGGCACGGGAAGGGGACAGGGGAGCCACCCATTCACCGGCTGGTCGGCGCTAACCGTTCTGATAATGGCCGAGCAATACTGACAGAAACACGTGATCTCGTTTTTTGTAAGATGTCCTCTTCACATGTGCCATTTTTACTCCCTCCCTCATTGTTCTTAGCAGGCATTCTGGTTGAGTCTGGAAATTCAGATTTTCTTAATATGACTTTCTTAAATAAGAAGTATCTCTGAGATACACAGGGCCGTGCATACCTTTCAGAGGACAGGTGTTTTCATTATTCATAGGTCAATTCACACTTAAATGCCTCTGTAGCTGAAAAAGAAACATCCATCCATTGGCCTAAGCAAGCTAGTGCCTCACGTTATTGACATCAGGAAAAGAGGGCTTGCCTATCAGCTGATAATAGAGGTTGATGATTGGTGTAAATGCTGTTGAATCTGTTTGTGTAAGGTCAAACCATCTGTGATCACGTCTCTCAAGTGAAGCACGTTTGTAGACGAGGTGCGCCGGTGTTCCTTCAGCGCAGACTGGGATATAGACACAACCGTCTGCGTGTGATCTCTACAGGGCTTACCAACATGCTCAGGCGATGAATGTCTACATCGTGACCATTTGGGGGCGGGGCTGTGTTCAATACGGCCACAAAATGTGCCACCACCCAAAAAGGCAGTCGGCAACTCGGAGAGCGTATGTACAAGTGCTTAGGCACATGCTGGCCCCTACCAGTGTCTGTTACATACAACAGCCTAAGACCCCAGAAAATGTATTTCTGGAATAACCCATTTACTGTTCTGCTTGACTGACAGCAGTCTGTTTTGTTGGCTGATGCCCTTCAATAACTAAATGACCTAAAAATAATGGTTTTGGTATTAGTCTTATCATCCAGGCAGTATCATATCAATAATACCAACCGAAGAGTTTATGAACCCTTCAGTCCGACAATCACACACTTTTGATCAGTCTCAACCCTTATCTGTTAAACTAAATAGGCTAATCGTTTTAAGAATTGCAATATATCTGTCTTAAATGTTAGATTCTTGCTAACTCAAGGTTCTTTTGGTTTCTGGTTGCTTTTAATTTGAAGTCCCGTCAGACTATCTTGTCTGAACCTATACACTGAGGAATACATGCATTTTCTTTGCCCAAATGTTACACTGCCCAGACTCGTTTGGGATAATAAAAGATGTTTAGCATTTCCGCCGATTGAAAGAAGACATTGTTTGCATCCATCACATCTTCAGTTAAATCTTCAGTTAGGATATTAAACACTGTATCTCTGCTGATTTTGTTTTCAGTGTCTGCAGGAAGGATGTCAGTATTGCTTGTATAAAATTTGATCAATGTCTACGGGGTTGTTTGTGTTGATACTCTTAAGGAATCATCAATCTATCCTTTAGTTATGGTAGCTAATTCAAAATGTTTTGTACTTTTTGTCACAGAATTAAATTAAGCCACAGCTGCTAGTGTACGTTTTGGATAGGAGTGACTCTCCAGATCATTACACAGTGTCTGAGTCAGCTTTGATTCCTTGTTTCCTTTCTCCTAGCTGCTGCCTTAACCGCATTGGACGAGAAGGTCTTCGGTCCCTCCTACTTGACCTTCTGTTCCAATGGGTTTTGAGAAGTAGACAAGGAGGGATGATTCAAGGAGCTAAGGAAAGACTGACGGAGAAAGAGACACTTTTTGTCGGATCCCGGTGCTTTGTTAGGCCGCCACACATGAAGGACAACCACTGACGTCATTCCGCCAAGGGTCATTGTTTCTGTGGCGCCCGGTTACCATGGCAAGGTGTCATTGTAAAGGGGCCCATCGCTAAATTGGATAAGATGGAGAGGCTGGGATTTGAGTGCATCGCCGGTGTCAACTTCTTTTCACTCACCGACATGCTCAGCCGAGAAGGACACAAACTATGATGGGAGGAACGCGTGTGCATTCACCTCATCTTTTTTAACACAGCGGAGCGAAACCCGACACAGGCCACCGGGCATCCGAATGCACTGATGTCGTTCGGCAGCTTCCACGTAACCTTGCGACTGGAGAAGCCTCCCTCTGGCTTTCGTGTAATCACACCGTTTGAATAGATAGTGCATTTGGTTGATCTTGGCGAAGTCGGGTTCACAGCACTATAAATAGGTCTGCGGAAGGAAGTGGCGCTGGAGCTAGTCTGACACCCAAGTGCAGGAAGAGATTGAGTGCAGAAGGTAGAAAACCTAGCCTCGCCATGTCGGTATTGATCTGAAAACCAACATCGCTGACAAAATATTTCAGTTCTCTTAGTAGTTCAGACATATTGATATATCATAGTGAGACTTAGTGTTAATCGGCGTGAGAGTACACAAGCTCTGTTGTAGAATGTGGTTGCTAAAACCTCTGCTTGACTTCTAATGGAGCTCACGCTTTTCACACACTACTCAAGAATTGTTTGAAAGACTTAATGTACAATATGGTTGAATAATTGTGATGATTTACCACAAGTTCACCGGTTTCATTGATGATACATTTCCCAGAAAACCTGTGAATTTGAGAAAAGGTACTCCGGAGTGGTACCAGAAGTGATCTGGTCAGTAGCGCAGAAGGTTCACTGGGGGTCACTGGGGGCCATGGGTCTTTAGTAAGTGGTATATGCAGTAGAACACTTATACGCGCGCGCGCACACACATTCTACATCTCAATGCGACTGCAGAGGAAAAAAATCATTTATTCCTTTTGAAAAGAGCGGCCCGCTGTTGTGACTAAAGCATTCACCGAGCCGTCCATTGACCCTGTTCCGAAAGACCCTTTTTTCACGATGAAATGGGATAATAGCCAAACAGAATCAGAGCTGTCTAACGCGGCTGCATAATAAACGGATGAGTCAGGTACATGGTCTAGGCCTATTCCTGTGTTTTGTCTCTGCATGGATCTGCAAGCAGTGTACGAGCTTTCTCTGGAGAGCTTTGGACGGGTCAATACCCTGTTACAAGGAAACAAGGCCGACTCATGTCACAAGCAACATAGAGGATCACAACGCTGTTGGCTTTCTTTCAATAGCTCTGCTAGAATATGTCCACTATAAAGCAATGTGCTGGGCCGGCATTCTAAATGATATACTGGTATTGTAACATAAGCCTACACCCTATGTCTGAACTTTAAATTCCTGATAATTAAGAGGTTGCCTTTTCAAGGGAAATGACATGTGGGGCACTTCAGTATAGTAATGTTAGTGCTGGGCATTGAAATAAATCACCTTTCAGCACAGCTCTGGAATGTAATGACTTGACAGTTATGCTAGAGGGAGCTGATTAATAGCCAGGTGTGTTTCTGATGCAAATGGACTCATCCCATATCTACTGCCACCCAGGATAGCCTGCCTTTAAGGATTAGATATATGGCATCATATTTAACATGGTCATTTGTGTATTCATTTTGACAATGTGTTTTGTTTCTAATAATGGGCATTTATCTGTTTCTTTTCATTTGAAAAAGGTCTGTTATTTAGATGTGAAATATATTTTGGAATAGAATTGTGTGACTGCCAATAGTGGTCCTTAAGCTTTGATTTGTTTGTCCTGCAGAGAAAAGGATGGGAACTGTTGTTCTTTCTGGATATCGGATGGGATTATATGCATAGAAATTGAATTTGTATAGTCGGAAAGGAACAGAAAGAGGGCGTTGTAAGGGTTATTGCTCGGTTTTAGATTAAGATTAGAGAAGCAAAGGAAAAGATAAGCAAATTGTTGTAAGGTTCAAGAAGCAGTCAGGAACTTTTTAGTTTGAAAGTGGTGCTCATGTTCTCCATGTCATACATCATCAGCTACATCAGGTACTTGTTTTTTTTATACAGGGGGTCGAAATGTAGAGGAGAAAATAACATTCAGAAAATGTATATCAGACAGTCCCACCCCAACACACACACAATTTTGTTGAGGGGACTGAAATGTTTTTCCAACACAAAAAGAAATGAGTTGTTGGGGCTTGGGTAATCCATTCAAACCCTCTCATGTAACAACCAATAGTGGTTCCCAGAGATACAGCTGTGCTCAAAAGTTTGCATACCCTTGGAGAATTGGTAATATATGTACCATTTGTAAAGAAAACATGACTGAGGAGGCAATACATGTCTTTTATTTCTTATGGGATTCACATTCAACTGCAGGTCTTAACAGAATGGCACGATCATAAAAAAACATGGCAAAAATGAAAAATATTCACTGACCATTGTTCAAAATTCTGCATACTCTTAGTTCTTAATACTGTGTATTGCCCTCTTTTGCATCAATGACAGCGTGCAGTCTTTTGTAATAGTTGTCTATCAGGCCCCGAATTCTTGCAGGGGCTATACCTGCCCATTCGTCTTGGCAAAATGCCTCCAGGTCATGCAAAGTCTTTGGTTGTCTTGCATGAACCGTAAGTTTGAGATCTCCCAAGAGTGGCTCGATGATATTAAGGTCAAGAGACTGTGATGGCCACTCCAGAACCTTCACCTTTTTCTGCTATAACCACTGGAGGGTCAACTTGGCCTTGTGCTTAAGGTCATTGTCATGCTGGAAAGTCCAAGAGCGTCCCATGCGCAGCATTTGTGCAGATGAATGCAAATTGTCTGCCAGTATTTTCTGATAACATGCTGCATTCATCTTGCCATCAATTTTCACAAGATTCCCTGTGCCTTTAGAGCTCACACAGCCCCAAAACATCATTGTAAAGCATCACCATGCTTTACAATGGGGATGGTATTCTGTTCACTATAGGCCTTGTTGACCCCTCTCCAAACATAGCACTTATGATTGTGACCATAAAGCTCTATTTTGGTCTTGTCACTCCAAATTACAGTGTGCCAGAAGCTGTGAGGCATGTCAAGGTGTTGTTGGGCATGTTGTAACTGGGCTTTTGTGGCATTGGCGCAGTAAAGGCTTCTTTCTGGCAACTTGACCATGCAGCTCATTTTGTTCAAGTATCGTCGTACTGTGCTCCTTGAAACAACCACTCCGTCTTTTTCCAGAGCAGCCTGTATTTCTCCTGAGGTTACCTGTAGGTTTTTCTTTGTATCCTGAAAAATTCTTCTGGCAGTTTTGGCTGAAATCTTTCTTGGTCTACCTGATCTTGGCTTGGTATCAAGAGATCTCCGAATTTTCCACTTCTTAATAAGTGATTGAACAGTACTGACTGGCATTTGCAAGGCTTTGGATATCTTTTTATATCCTTTTCCATCTTTATAAAGTTCCATTACCTTGTTAGGCAGGTCTTTTGACAGTTCTTTTCTGCTCCCCATGGCTCAGTATCTAGACTGCTCAGTGCATCCACGTGAGAACTAACAAACACATTGACTATTTATACACAGACACTAATTGCAATTTAAAAAGCCACAGGTGTGGGAAATTCACCTTTAATTGCCGTTTTCACCTGTGTGTGTCACCTTGTGTGTCTGTAACAAGGCTAAACATTCAACGGTATGTAAACTTTTGATCAGGGTCATTTGGGTGATTTCAGTTATTATGATTTAAAAAGGAGCCAAACAACTATGTGATAATAAATGGCTTCATATGATCACTATCCTTAAATAAAAGACATTGTTGTTTTACATGATCAGTCATATTTTCGCAATTTCTGCCAGGCTATGAAAACTTATGAGCACAACTGTATCTGAGGAAATCCCAACAATTCCTGACCAGTACCAGTGCAGTTTTGAACACAGAACAAAGCAGTGGAGTTGTGATCCCTCTGCCCTTTTTTTGGAGTATTTTTATTGCTCCTCCCATTTTATCTTGATGGAATTGTTGAGGGTGGGCTGAGAGACCGTTATATGTTTGCTTGAGGTGGCGAACATTTTGAAGCCCATGTAAAACATTGAAGGCCAGGTGTTTTCAATAGCAGGACAGTGAACAGTGTGTAATCTCTAAGCATCTGAAAGCGAAGGTTTCCCACAGCCAACGTCAAGATAGGCTCCTATGTAGAAATTCTCTCTCGTTTGAATTTTCATATTTCTCAATTGCTCAAAGGTACTATCAAGTTTGGATGGGTGAAGGAGGGGTTTCACGCTAACGGGAGCAGGAATGACACTAGTCTAAATTCAAAATGACTGGAAAGTTCTTAACAGATCTCTATGCAAAAATGTATTATGATTATGAAGTGTTGTATATGTGATTTCTCCAGGCTAATAGGGGACATGAGCACAGCACCAATCAAGACAGGGTGGCAAGCTCTATTCTAAGCCAGATAAATGACGTAGGAGCGCTGTCCAAGACATTATGTTTGGGAGATCCTTTACAATGGACTTGGAGATTTGTAACTTTTTAATGGCATTATCTCTTCACAGCAGGTTTCCTGGGAAGCTTCTCCAAATGTTCTGTTTGCTTTGAGTTTGTTCATCAACAGGTGGAAGTTTGTCTTAAATAGGGAATGTTTTGTGTTGTAAATTCAGGCCTAAAGTAGGAACATTCACTGAACCGATGTTAATCAGTAGATGTTCTGACCAAGAAGTTTTTTGCATTTGTATGGGCGTATGTTCACTCTGGTTCCAGCTGATCCCATATCCAGAGAGCTCACCAAACAAATTGACCAAGTGAAGTATGACTTCAATACTAGGGGTTCAGTTGCATAGAGGGGAATGTAATCTCTTAGTCTCTTTAGTATGATAATCATGTATTATTTCTACATGACCTCATGGCTTGAGCAGGATTAATGGATGGAATGAAAATCGCTGGCAAAAGCGCACAACCCTGTCTAGTGCCTGTATGCAAGTTAAATTGGAGAGATAGTGATTGGTTGGTGAATATTCTTACATCATGCATTTTGTATCATAATGTTACTTCCTGACAAAAATAGCAATTCATGTTATATACTACAAATCCAGTTGGATATAATATGTTGCAATGTCTTGTTCTTTGGATGCTGAACTGCTTCTTTATTAAGTTGAGTTTAGGGTGCAAGATATGGTCAATAATGTGTTTTCCCTCCCCTTTTGCCCGTTTATACCTACAGTGTGTGTTTTGAAGTTGTTTTTATGAATACACCCCAAAAATAGGGCTGTGCGTATCAAATATTTCCAATGAATCAAACTTTCCTGGAATTCATGCAAATCTCTTTTTGAATGGAGCTCTTATATTACTTCACAATTACAATGGAGAAGTGCAGTACATTAGGGACATATGAAATCACGCTAATGGATCAATTAACTATCGTCATCGTGACTGTGGAAACTAATAGTATCCCTGGGCAATTTACTAACTGTGTGTGGATGGCCAGATCATGTTTTTACCAGGTACGTACATTAAAGTCAATTGAGCGCGCTTTCACGGATATAGCGGCTTTCCTGATATGATAATGTGCTATACTGTGGGGGAATGTCCCAACTCCCCTGCTAACAATTAGGTGAGTGCTGGCAGCCTCTGGCCTTGTCTGTGAGCTCATGCTGTGACGTTTGAGTTTTGTTTGTGTGCGGTTTCCACATCACGCCCCGTGGATAAGCTGGCCCCTGCGTGCTCGTCAACGTTTTTTCCCTGCCTCCCAGCTACCCGGCGCTCGTTAGCGCGCTGCCCGGTGATGCAAGCGTTGACGCGAAGCGGCGGGCGGACCCGCTGGTGGCACATCGCGGCTGACATCACCGCCTCTCCCAGGGGAGCGCAGAATATCGACAGACGCAAGAGGAGAGCGTTATGTGTCCATCCATTCGGCAGGCGATATAAAACAGCCCTTCTCGGCATGGACCCCCCCCCCACACACACACACCACTAGTTATCATCGTAATCGCCACCCGCAACAACAATAAAAACCCCTCCACACTTTATCTTTCAACATATATAGACCCCTTGGGTATGCCACCTCACTCTCACGTTCCCTCCCGTCATCCCTCCCTCCCCACTCTCGACTGAAGCCTGGTTCTCCTCTCCCCTCACGCCCGGCACCTCTGGTCCTCGGCCCCCTCCCTCAGCCTGCAGTGCATTCTCCCACCCAGAAGCTCCCAACAAGCAGCAGCGCCACCCAGCCTCTCAACAACACCAGCACTCTGAGCTGGTTATGTAAGGCACCGGCCGCTATAAATAGTGCTCATCCAGGATCTTTTGTCTTTACCTGAGCTCCGCTCCTAGCCCAACAGTTTTATTTCTGGAGTGAGGCTGTGGAAAGCAAGTGCCATGCCGAGAGCCTGTTTCCATAGTTACTTTTGTTAGCCGAGTGAGGCTTCGCATTATTGCATGTTTTTTTCTCTATATCGCTTTTTCTCGGTCTTGTGCTTGTGCATCAAGAAGGTGATTAACAAAAAAAAAGTTTGTCATCAAGTTACCTTTATTGCAAGGTCGCGCGTCGTTGACTTATCAAGAAAGAGTCCGGCTGTGTCGAACAACATTCAGTATATGTGTTTTGTAGTGTGTCTTACCAAGGTTAGTCGAAGGAGGTCATCTATATAAAGACTGCAGATAAAATCATACAGTTTCCTAAGTTTTTTTTTCTTTTTTTACCGCACAATCATAACCCTGTCGTACCTCTTATTTTCACTGTTTGAGGTCCTCTGACACACAACAGCATACTAATTTCACCATATGTAACTTCCAACCGTGATAAATAATGCCCTGGCCCTTGCTGTCGCCCGCGAAAGGTATTGTGTGTAATTTCACCCTGTATTCTATTACGCCGATTTAACTTCTGAGCCTTCTAAACAAGTAGGCAGCTGGCGCCGGGCCAATGAATCCACCTGACGGAGTGCTACTCAAGCAGGTGTAGTGTGGCGAGAAGAGGCCAGGGCCGGGTGAATGCACGTGTGGGCGTCCCGGTAGGTTTGGTGAACCGCGAAGCAGCTCGGCCGCCCTTCGGCCGTCACGGTCAGAGAACCAAAGGCAGGCTCTAATCCCACCGCGGGAGAGAAAAAGCCCGAAGGATGAGGCGGCCGGGGGGAGAGGTGGGCGAGAGGAGGGGTGTATTTTAAGAACACAAGGGAAACCTGCCACAGAGATCGACTGAGAGGGGCCCAGTTACCCGGGCTTCCCTAACTCATCCCTCCCACACTCTGGAGAGAAAGATGAGCGCTGCTCCTTCAAAAGAAACACCACACTTCCGCCCTCTCACTCTCTCTCCCTCTTTTCCCTTTGCGCTCTCGATCGGCCAGCGTTTGAATGATGGTATATGTAACCATCTGCGTCCCAACGATAGAGAGAGATAGAAGAACGGGGGAAAAAAAGGAAAAGCGAACTTGGCAGCCGAGGCGAGCATCTTGTATTTATAGCGAGTCGTGTTTCCGGCAGAGGTTTTCTCCGGTGTTAGCACTTCCAATCAATTTTTTCGGTTCTCTTCAGAAGCCCCAGTACACATCCAGGTTTAGACAGAGATGTTCTCTCATCTATTGCCTGAGGGGCGTATTTCACGTTTTAATGTGGGGGGACTTTCTTGTCAGAAATGTAATGTGGGATAGGATTTCTCCTGCTCTGGTTGTGACACCCCAGCTTTTTGTGTGGTACTGCCTCGCCAAAAAATCTGCTGTATCTAGGGATTTTAATTCGAATGTATTGTACTGGATATGAATGTATATGTTTGCATCTAAAATGGAACTCTCTTATCCAATAGTGCTCTACTTTTCATCTGGGCCTTTGTTAAAAGAAGGCGACTAAAATGAGGATTGGTTTCATTTCAGTTCTAGTCAATTCGAAGTACCTGTAATTTTTAATTCTCATCAAGCCTGTTCAATGAGGAAACAGTGGAAATGGAATGGGAACTTAATTAACTGTTCCAAATGGAAATGTAATTTATCCTGACCGCGCTCTGTATAAAACATTGCCTCTATTACAGTTGGGTTCTTTTATGGGAACTATACTGTAACTGTACTGTATCCCATGGGGAATATCCGGTGACCACAGCTGTGCTTTCATCTGGGTTCAATGGCAGTTGGCATCTTCAGTTGACTAAAGGGTGCAATGTTCAACCTAGACTAAAGTTTCTTTAAGGCCTTTCAGCATGCTAAGTAGTTTTGCCTCAACTATCCTGCTAAGACCAGACACCAGAACTACATAGTGGTCACTATTGCTTTTCTGGACACCTGAATCATCTCATTGTCTATCTGTGATTTCACTCTGTGTAGTTTATGAACCAGAAAGGCTTTCACCCCTCACAATTTCAATGAGTGTTTTGTTGTAACTACAGTCAAAAACATTGTAAAATACACAATTAACATCCATTAGAAAACAGTATGTTGTAATAAAAAAAAACAGCCCTTCCCCGAGTAGTAGCCGCTAAATGTTTACAATCCAGAAGGACTTTCACCCCTCAAAAATTTTATTTGTGTTTTATTGTCAGCAGAGCCAAATTATTTCAAACTATTTTAGTCTTATACCTGTATGATTAGGTATATACTGGAGATAGCTAGGGTTTTTAATGATTAGGTCATATTTTCTTCAGTAAAATGCACCTATCCAGAAATCTAGCAAGCTTAGAAAATGATACGGAACAGTTGGTACACTTTAGGAAATTAATTTCTGCATTAGTATGATAATCGTTTCTTTTTTTTACCTGAACGTGACTTAACTGAGTCGTTCTTGACACTGTCAAAATATTATGAAAGAGTGAGAGAGGTATGATAACTTTTTTTACAGGCATTTTGATTCACAATTACATCCATTAACAAAACTGTATACTACCGTAAAAATTCATTTCTTACTATAATTTTTTTGGTACCTGTAAAGTCATTACTAATCCCAGATGCATGGTGTCATAACCAATAGCTCCTCGAGGGATGACATTTCACAAATGTGAGAGAAAAAAACAACTCAAAATCCTGCTTTGCTGCCAATTTAAATTAGCCCCAATGTTGATTTATAAACTTGATGATTGTTTAAAGTTAAATTCCATGACTGTTTTCTGAATTGCTGGGGAATGTGTAATATAACATATTTTAGTCATATAATTTTCAAGCAACTGCATAATGACAATAATCCACTAAGCTTCAATATCTTTTTGCTTGGTCTATGGGGTTTTTATGCTGGGTATTGGTAGAAGCACTTTCTGACAATTGCTGTTGTATAAAGGGCTTCATAAAATGCAGTTCAATAATTGATTAAACAGACATTGATTTTAAGTTATGCTGCTACAAGTGTCTGCTTGTGACTCCCATTTAGCTGCCTGTCTAATTTTGCCAAAACAGTCACCCTATGGGGTATGTTCTTGGAAAAGGAATTGTGTTTCCCATTTGCCAAGTTAATCCATCCATCTGACATCTGTGGCATATCACATGGCTGATTAAACAGCATGATCATTACACAGGTGCACCAAGCGCTAGGTGCAGTAAAAGTACTCTAACTCTAAGTATACTCTGCAGCAGGAATGTCCCCCAGAGCCATTGCCAGATAATTTAATGTAAATTTGACCATCATAAGCTGCCTCTGACGTCATTTCAGAGAAGTTTGCAGTAAATCCAACTAGCTTCCCAACTGCAAGCCGTTTGTAATCACACCAGCCCGGGACCTCGACTTCCAGCTTATTCACCAGCATGATCATCTGAGACCAGTCTCAGCATGATCATCCGAGACAGCTCACACCACAGTGGGTTTGCACAATTAAGAATTTATGGATAAACTATCAGTAACATCTCCACAAAGCTGATCTAGCTCAATGCTCGCCTTTCTCACCGGGGGCTTGACCTGACTGCACTTCAGCGTTGTGATCTACTAAAGTGGGAAAAATGCTCCATTTTGATGGCCAACTGCATGCTGGAGAAGTGACCTCTTCAAGGATTCAACGGTACCGGGCAGACAGCAGTCCGCTTGAATTGCGTTGTGCAGTGAGTGGTTTGGAGATGACAGTGTTGTGAGCTGTACCGCATGTCTCGCCGACCAAACTGACCGCCTGAATCTCGTCAGGATGTCCTGGGGCAGTGTCGGGGGGCTGCAGCATCACCAGCTCCCCTACTTCCCATGGCTATGTGGCCTTACGTTGCAAAGATTCAGACAAAATTGACAGAAGCTGAAAATTGTCCCCAGTTCTTCCATGGCCTGTATTAAACATGTCTGGCACGCTCAGGGGCAACGTATACAACAGTGTGTTCCACGTCCTGCCAATATCCAGCAACTTCAATAAAGATATTAATGCGGAGTGAGACATTATTCCATGTGCCACAAACATCCTCAGTAAGCAAAGAAGGTATGTGCATTAATTGTTTTAAGTTCAGTGAAATACAGTTGTGCTCATAAGTTTGCATACCCTGGCAGAAATTGTGACATTTTGGCATTGATTTTGAAAATATGACTGATCATGCAAAAAAAACTGTCTTTTATTTAAGGATGGTGATCATGTGAAGCCATTTATTATCACATAGTGGTTTGGCTCCTTTTTAAATCATAATGATAACTGAAATCACCCAAATGGCCCTGATCAAAAGTTTACATACCGTTGAATGTTTGGCCTTGTTACAGACACACAAGGTGACACAGACAGGTGAAAACGGCAATTAAAGGTGAATTTCCCACACCTGTGGCTTTTTAAATTGCAATTAGTGTCTGTGTATAAATAGTCAATGTGTTTGTTAGTTCTCACGTGGATGCACTGAGCAGTCTAGATACTGAGCCATGGGGAGCAGAAAAGAACTGTCAAAAGACCTGCGTAACAAGGTAATGGAACTTTATAAAGATGGAAAAGGATATAAAAAGATATCCAAAGACTTGCCAATGCCAGGCTGTACTGTTCAATCACTTATTAAGAAGTGGAAATTTCGGGGATCTCTTGATACCAAGCCAAGGTCAGGTAGACCAAGATAGATTTCAGCCAAAACTGCCAGAAGAATTGTTCGGGATACAAAGAAAAACCCACAGGTAACCAATACCTGACAATACTTGAACAAAAATGAGCTGCATGGTTGAGTTGCCAGAAAGAAACCTTTACTGCGCCAATGCCACAAAAAAGCCCAGTTAAAATATGCCCGATAACACCTTGACACACTCACAGATTCTGGCACACTGTAATTTGGAGAGGGGGTCAACAAGGCCTATAGTGAACAGAATACCATCCCCACTGTGAAGCATGGTGGTGGCTCACTGATGTTTTGGGGGTGTGTGAGCTCTAAAGACACGGGGAATCTTGTGAAAATTGATGGCAAGATTAATGCAGCATGTTATCAGAAAATACTGGCAGACAATTTGCTTTCTTTTGCACCAAAGCTGCGCATGGGACGCTCTTGGACTTTCCAGCATGACAATGACCCTAAGCACAAGGCCAAGTTGACCCTCCAGTGGTTACAGCAGAAAAAGGTGAAGGTTCTGGAGTGGCCATCACAATCTCCTGACCTTAATATAATTGAGTCACTCTGGGGAGATCTCAAACATTCGGTTCATGCAAGACGGTTCATGCATGACCTGGAGGCATTTTGCCAAGACGAATGGGCAGCTATACCACCTGCAAGAATTCAGGGCCTCAAAGTCAACTATTACAAAAGACTGCACACTGTCATTGATGCTAAAGGGGGCAATACACCGTATTAAGAACTAAGGGTATGCAGACTTTTGAACAGGGGTCAGTTCATTTTTTTCTTTGTTGCCATGTTTTGTTTCATGATTGTGCCATTCTGTTATAACCTACAGTTGAATGTGAATCCCATAAGAAATAAAAGATGTGTTTTGCCTGCTCACTCATGTTTTCTTTACATATGGTACATATATTACCAATTTTCCAAGGGTATGCAAACGTTTGAGCACTATTGTGGTAATGCAGAACTATTTTTTTTTTACTTCTGCACAAAAGTGGATTCTTTAAATGTGTCACAAAAGTCCCCTACATAACGCATATTGTTTCTCCTGAGCTCTGCTAAAAAGTAAATCATTTGGTTGGGTTCCTATTTCCGACAAACCTTAGTCAGTGTGCCTTTGATCCTGGGAATATATATTTAGTCTCCATTTTTTTTTGTCTTAGAAAGATTAGCCAACACGTCATTGTTTGACGTCAAACGCTCTTGTTTAAACAACGTCGTAGGATGTTAATAGCCTATTACATCTGATTCTAAAATGATCCGATATTCCATAAAGAATTGATTTGATATTTTCTGTGGATTTTTTTGCTATAACACCTGTGGCTTCATTAAAGTTTTACAGGCTCCGTGCAATAATCTCAGTTAAGTGCTGACATTACGGAAATCCATTAGGCTTCTTGGCCCTGTGGTATTTCGCCGGGGAACGGAGAGGTTAGCGCGCACAGCAGTTATCGTAGCAGCGTTCTGAACTCTGCGGCTCAGTCCCAAATTGCACCCAGCATCCTTATGTAGTGGATTAACTTCTACTACGGACTGGTCAAACGTAGCGCACTGTGTAGGGAATGAAGTGGTCTTTGTGACGCAAGCCGTGGTGTGATCAGATGTTTTAATATATTTCAAGGGGTTTTACTTGAAAACGTCTCCTAGAGACTAAACATTTTGGGGCCATATAATCATTACCATGACATCAGCTAGAGGCGCGTCACTTAGATGAAAACGATTTGTTCCAGAGAATGTCAAAGCGTCGCTGGTTGGCACAAGGAGGAGGGCATTAAGCTATTACCATAACTTAAAACAGGGGACAGGGAGTGCTCCTCTCTCTATACACAGTTAGGCAACGATTTTAAAGATCCATGGTTTGACATCTTTCCAATCGGTGTTATTTGCGAGCTTAGAAAGAACACAATTGAGATAGATTCTTTCTCACTGTATATCTTGGCACTGCTCAGTTGATTTCCTGCATTTGGCTGTTTCAGCGAGTTTAGGTTTAGCTAACCATTATTAGTTACCATGAATTATATGATGGCCTAAGTTCATCCATAATTTCCATACAATTGTGAAATAACACAAAGTAGATTTGATACGACACTTATTAAGCAGCGAATTGGATGTTCTTTGCTGTGTGTTTCTTTGCTGTGACAGCAGTCAAATCAGCATAGGCGCTGTCCATGGTCCTGAAATAACCCCAAAAGACACCAAGGATAATGATTGCAGAGCAAGCGCAAATATTGATTCGCTCTGCAGATTGAGATTTTGATAGAATTTAAAGAAAATTCCAGCACGTAACAAATAGGGATATGTGTTGCATATCCTGTACCCGACAATTCAGATAGAGCCTAGGCTCCAGTGTACCTGCAACGGAAAAAACGCCTTTTTTCTTGCCTGAAATGTCAACGTTTGTGTGTACAGATTGGCTTAACCGCTGAACACTTCGGGGTGCTATTGATTCCCCCCCTGCGTATCTGAAAGGCCAAACCTTTAGATAGCCATAGTGTTTTGTAGTTGGCAGCCTCACAGAGATCATCGCCGCAGCGGTCACGTTTGCCGGAGACCACTTTAGTGAATGAGTGAAAACTGTTCAGTGCTGAGAAGCAGCTGCGTGATAGGAAGCAATTACCAGCATGGAGTTTTCGCGAGTTGCATTTATAGAGGAAAACAACATCCAGGCCTACCTTTCTGTCGCCCACATGTGCTCAGTCGGGCCAAGGCATTAGAACGGATCGAGTTTGAAGTAGCATCAGGCTACAACGAAAATACGAACTGTGTCAAGGACTTGGCCTATTATTCTATTTCAACATGAACCTTTGCCTCTCCCTTGATTTTAAGGTCAATAATTATTTGAATGTGAGAAGTTGGATAGCCCATATGCAACAATGGTGAAGCCTGAAATTCGTTAATGGGTGGGCCAGCAAACGTGTCTCAGCCTAAGTTGAAGAAATTCAAATCGCCAATGAATTATCATTACTACTGCTATCCTATTTACACACATACAGTACAGTTTAACAGTTTGGGGTCACTTACAAATGTTCTTGTTTTTGAAAGAAAATGTTTTGTCAAAATAACAACACATTTATCAGAAATACAGTGTAGACATTGTTTATGGTATAAATGACCACTGTAGCTGGAAATGGCTGATTTTTAATGGAATATCTCCATAGGCATACAGAGGCCCGTTATGAGCAACCATCAGTCCTGTGTTCCAATGGCACGTTGTGTTTGCAAATCCAAGCTCATCATTTTAAAAGGCTAATTGAATTAGAAAACCCTTTTATAATTATGTTAACACAGCTGAAAACTGTTGTGTTGATTAAAGAAGCAATAAAACTGGCCTTCCTTAGACCAGTTGAGTATCTGGACCATTAGCAATTCTAGGTTCGATTACAGGCTCAAAATAACCAGAAACAAGGAACTTCTGAAACTTGTCAGTCTATTCTTGTTCTGAGAAATGAAGGCTGTTCCATCTGAGATATTGTCAAGAAACTGAAGATCTCGCACAACGCTGTGTAATACTCCCATCACAGAACAGCACAAAGTGGCGCTAACCAGAATCGAAAGAGGAGGAGTAGGCCCTGGTGCACAACTGAGCAAGAGGACAAATGCATTAGAGTGTCTACTTTGAGAAACAGATGCCTCACAGGTCCTCAACTGGCAGCTTCATTAAATAGTACCCACAAAACACCAGTCCCAACATCAACAGTGAAGATGTGACTCCGGGATGCTGGCCTTCTAGGTAATGTTGCAAAGAAAAAGTCTCAGACTGACCAATAAAAAGAAAAGATTAAGATGGGCAAAAGAACACAGACACTGGACAGTGTTCGGCTCACAAAGAACATTCATCAGATGCAGTCCAAATGAAAAGATGCTGGAGGAGTACTTGACGCTATCTGTCAAGCATGATGGAGGCAATGTGATTGTCATGTATGTTTTCATGGAAAACAAGGTGACCCCAAACTGTTGAACAAATTTCAACATGACCCCAAACATTTGAACTTCATTATGTTAAAAATGACACATCTAATAGCTTTACAGACCAAACAGACTTCACGTTCTTCAACACTTCCTTGAAACCCCTTTAAGCCAGTCATCCATGTGTGAAAATGTAATAATCTTATTCTGTAGGCTAAGCTGGAATTCATTCAAACTCACTATAACAATATATCTACACGGTGCCTTTATTTACAATATTCATACCACGCCCACACACTTCTAAATTTGAAAAGTGAAAACACAGCATAGCACCCTGCATCCCACGACTGGCTTGCCTTTAAAGCTAAGCAGGATGGATCTGGGTATGCTGGTGGATTGAAGACCAGATTCTGCTGGAAGTGGTTTTTGGAGGGCCAGTAGAGGGCACTCTTCCACCTGGCCAAAGATCCAATGTCAAAGCCTCAGGGCAGTAAAGGGGACATTGCCCTGTGTAGAATGCATTTTTGATTGGATGCTAAACAGATGTCCTGACTCTGTGATCACTAATTGGTACTAAATATATTTAAGAGCATTAGCTAAATTACTAAAACGTCAAATGTTAAATGAATGCATACAGTACCTATGATGTGCTGGTACATGGCTAGCTGTTGTTTTTAATGCATTATCCTGCCTAAGACCATCTGTGAGTTACTTTAACAATTGGAAATAGTGCTACTGCATACATAGAGTAAGCGAGTTTGACTGAATTAAGCCCCTAACCTGTATATTAAAAACATAGTAACATGGCCAACAGTCAACTCAAATGTTATTCTGTTTTTGGATGTACTTATACTTATTCTGTTCTTCTGATATACAGTTTGCCGCCACATGAATTGGTGTTCAAATTATGATTTATATGGTATCAGTATGGTCCAATTACTGGTAATGCAAAGCGTTTTTGTATCATATCTAAAATTGATAACATAAACCATAACTATTTTAATCTATTTTCTTAGGATCTGGGAGTTTCTATAACAAACCTGTAAAAATGATTGGAAACTTCTGGAATGAGCTTAAGGCAATTATTGTGAATTTCCTTTTTCTTAGAATATCAGAATTGCATTCATTGATTTTCCTCAGCCCTTCTGTGCAATTTTGTGTCAGTAGCCAACCTTTTAACGACTCCAGTGCTACTTTTGAGCAGTGCAGAGGGGCTAAGAAAGCAGATATATGTTCCTAAGGGTGTCTCGTTGTCGATATTTAGTCATAGTTTGTTCTAGAAAACAAATGCAACATAACCCCCCCCCCCCACATACACACACACAAATGCCCCATCTGAGAAGTGTTTATTAGACTGCTGTTGCTTTCAAAATGTATCGTCTTATAGGGATTTAAAGAGACACAACTGTTACATTTTCGTGGTATGTAAAAACCATATAGGACAAAGTTCTGATTAATTTTCAGGGAGGCATATTACCTCTTCGCTGTGCTTCACATTTAACTTCTGTTATCTGCCACGAATCATACATACAATTAAAATTGATTTGTCTTGCTTGGTAGCCTAAACAAAGCCTTTCACAATCTAAATTTATTTATCTGTATTGGTGGCAGAAGACTTCCAGAAATGTGCACACTGGATCGGATAACTGCCGACAATCTACCATGTTTTCTAGTCGGCCGAGTTCAAAACACGTTCCATGCCACTGTTAAATATATTATCATATTTGATTACTTTACTCTTATAGGCAACATAACATAAACATACACGATTGCATATCGATATGCCAGTGTCTCTCTTGCAGATCCATGAGACTTGTTGCAACGTCAGAATCGTAACTCTCCTTTTTTGGGGAAAGCCCGTCATATCCTCTGTCCATGTATGGGCATGAAGTTTACAGGCAGCGGGGAATCCTCTCACTGGAGCCGATGAATGGGGGGAGGGCTTGAGCGACCCGCCGAAGTGTATATAAGGAGAGGCAAGGGAAGCCACTGGTGTGAAACCTACCCACAGCAACAAATAGCCGAAGAGCTACAAAGCGAGACAGCGCTCAGTCATCTGGATAAAAAGGAAATTCCGCATTATTTATTTACACCTATTTCCTCAAACGAGCACCCAACACCTTTTCGCGGATAATTGACCACCCCGTGGTTCAGAGGGGAAAAGGACGCATCATTTGCATTTGCTGTGTATTTTAAACCTTCACTTCTCTGGATTAATAGACTTGAATTCAATCATGCTGAACAACATGGATTTGAACTCTAAAGATTCCTTCTACCCTCAGTTTGAAAATTGTAACGGTTCTTCCTTGGGAATGGAAAATAGCGCTCGGAAAGATACCCAAGAGATGTTTTCGGACGCAGAGAGAGGATCACCTGCCCATTTTACCCATGGTAAGTTCGCAATCGCCTCCTGCTGCATTGCATAATGTATGACAAATCAATGTGCATGCATTGATCGATCAGTTGGAATAAGTTTAAGTAGTTGCACATAAATGTGATTTATTAGATACCTAACATTGTATGTCCCTTTGCTGCTGTGCCACACAACTGTGAATGCATTATGCTTACATAACGTTAGTAGTTCGTGTGCACTGATGAATCTGCAACCAGCATTTAAAATGACAAACTTTACTTGTATATTTCAGAGGGGGCACCTGTAACACTGAAAACCGAGGCCTCCAACTCAGATTTTGCTTTTAATCCCTGCGAGGGGCCCAAAGGCACCTTCCCGTCCTCCCTCGCCTATTCAGGCAGCTTCTATGTCGAAGCAACCCAGGGGGGGCCCTGCAGTACAGAGACATTGCTCAACATGATCACAGAAATCGTCGGTATTTCCACGTTACCGATTTCTGAAGTTCAACTAAACAACATAGACAGCAGCCGCAGCAGCTTCGGCGAGGCTGGCGTCCAAGGACAATCCTCTACCTGCAGCGCCACCCCGCCCCTGTACTCGACGGAGCAGACATGCCCCAGCTTTCCCGATGGTCAGGCCGGCGGCCAAGGTCAGGAATCGGCCTCTTCCCAGGTGGGCTTTGGCTCCCCAGCCCAAGTCACAACCCAGAACAGCACCGCAGAGCCGCAGTCGGAAGCTGCGTCTTTTCCAGTGGTGGTCAAGAATGAGTTCGAAAGCAGCTGTTACGAATGGGGCACGTTCAATAAACCAGACGCATATTTGGAAACGGGCTTCCAGTCATCAGAAACGTTCCCAATGTCCAGTGCCTTCCCGCCTGACCAACAATTGGATGTAAAGGAACTTTTGGACTCGTTTTCTCCCATGTGCCCTAACCCAGAGATGGAGTTCAAAGTTGAAGGCGGTATCAAGCAGGAGCAGTGCTTTTCTGACACATGCTCTCAGAGTTTCTCCAATATGTACTCCAATTACCCAGTATCAACCATGGACCTCTCAACTAACAACCTCCTGAAGCCAGGTATGTTTCCCAACATTGAACTTCAGCCATTATCTAATCAGTGCGATCTGTCTTACCAGCTTACTTCACCAGCTTTGCCCAGCACTATAGACTCAATTCTTTACTCCTCCTTATTGCCAGACTCGTTTGCCCAAAGTTACACGCCGCGTGCTCAAAAGTCTGCACGTGTAAGGAAAAGCACTGCCGCCACCACCGGGCCTGCCAAAGAAAAACCGTTCACCTGCCCAATGGAAAACTGCGACCGGCGCTTTTCCCGCTCGGATGAGCTCAACAGACACATCCGCATCCACACGGGACACAAACCCTTTCAGTGCCGCATTTGTCTACGCAGTTTCAGCCGTAGCGACCACCTCACCACCCACACCCGGACTCACACGGGTGAGAAGCCGTTTTCCTGCGATGTATGCGGCAAACGCTTCGCCCGGAGTGACGAAAGGAAAAGGCACGGTCGCGTGCATCTGAAACAGAAGGAGAAGATCGAGTTGAAGCCACAAGTGATCAGCACATGGCCTTTCACTCTACCGGAGGGGATTTGAAGAGACACCAATACGCGCACAAGTAGCTCTGTGCGCGCACACAACATTACCATCTTTCCGTCTTGGAAGATTACAAGCTCGACAGTTCATTGCTGATTAGCCTACAGGTCGACGTGTCAACGTATGCTGTGTGACATTATAGGTCGAGTGAAATTGGTTTGACTGTGAAGGTCCCTATAGGGAATAATAACGTTTTGCGAATTTGATTTGCAAAATGCTATGTAGGCTTATGGGGAAGGGAATTCTGAAAAGGGTCTACTCATTTGACCGTCGTTAACGTGCTGCTGCTGCTGACTCTATGCAACACATGCATAACTTGATTGTAAAACCTTCCCGAGTTGACAGCTCAACGAGAGCCCAGTTTCATTTCGCTGTTACAATCAACCAATTTGGTACTTTAAAGAGATAAAACAGCACGGCTGCGTAAAATGCCTACAGCAGTTCAGCACCCTTTCGTCTGGACAGCTCCAACGTCATCATATGATAACGAAAGGCAAGACAACTGCATCGAAGTTGCTGGGCTGTATTGCACTTATATCTACTTTGAGATATCCTCTTTCCACTAGAGAGTATTATATTTTATGCTTTTGTATGACTAACACCGCAACCGGTCAGATGATGGTTCTTCAAATGCATGTATATATTCATGTGGTATTATTGAATATAGCCAACAGACACAACTTAGTCCTCAAGACACTTGTTTTATGACATGAATGTAACACATTATACTTGGCTTTTGTCACAAAACAGTCCATTTGTGCCAAGGTTTTTCGGAATAAATTTTGCTTTGCTGTCAGTATTCTCTTGATTGGTCTGTGTTGTATTTAAACTAATCGTTTGAATTATTAAGTCGTGAGATTAAGCCTACTATAAATGGAAAATAAATATATTTGTATGACTGTACTTTGTATTTTTATAGCTGCGTATATACATATTTCAAAAGACCACTGTTTACCTTGAATTGTTAAAGTGGGAAATACATTTTTAAACTTACAATGTTTTAGGTGTGCTACTGGAGGCGGGCAGCAAACTAATGTTTTAGAGAGATTGTAATTTGATATCAAATATATTTCTAAGACAAGTGAAAAATGACCTAACTGTTCGTATATAGTGACTCAAAATATACATTTGATTACACTTCTGATCAGTTCGTGATGAGGACTATAACATTAATCTAGTATGTCATTATACATGGCTCAATGTACAGTATGGTGTGCTGTATTGTACTGTTAAGCCAGAATCGACTAGCAGTACACAAAAATCATTGCTGTTGAGTAATCAGGTAGCACACATTGCTGCGAGTTTCTGTACTTTTCAGATTAGACGATTTAAGACCTGAAAAGGCTTTGGTGATGGTGAAAAGTATTTAATCGAGCAAAACAAACAAACAAAAAACATCGATGGTTATTGTTTGGTGACAATGTCACCAATCAGTCAGGTTACTGCAAAAAATGGTTTCAACTCGCCTTAAGTTATATTAACTGCTTGGGTATAAGACACATTTTGTATATATACACAGTTTATACGAAAAAACTTTCGATAAATTGAAAATTGATGTTGTTATTTTTATGACAAATGTTTATGAATAAAATGGTTGGTTTTCTTGAAACATCGCGAGAGTCATTTGTCAGTGCACGGTAATTCCTCATACCAGGACTACTGTCTTTATGTAACATTTTTACCGTAGCAGTCATATGTGGATGACTATTGCGGCTATTCCTAAAAATACACATTCATAACAGGCAACCTGTAGCAGCAGCAGCATACTGGGTTTCTGACATTGGACTCTCCGCTCAAACTGAGGGTGACTCACAAGGCTTTGGACTCCCAACACATGAAAGTGAAAACCCTGTTACTCAGTCGGCCTAATGTGATTCTGGATCCCTCTGACACCCGGAAGTTCACATGCACTGGTTTAGAACTACCGAACGTGGTGATAACAACGTTAGGTGAGGGGCGACACTATCTCTATTGTAATTGGTATGTATTTGGTTTCACCTTGGTTGACAGTATATCCGACCCAGACCTGCCATTACCACAGACCCAGTACTTGGTCTTTTGTTGTTAGCTCCGTAGTGTCCCATTGACGTACAAGCGTGTCTCAATGGTTGCCCCCCCCCCCCCCCCCCCCCCCCCCC
>JACXGI010001031.1:0-32265 GCA_016801175.1 Esox masquinongy | reverse complement strand
AACCCCATTTCACTTATCAAAAGGAATATGCACAAAGGAAATCCCATTTCCCGGAAATCCCATTCCGCTAATTAATGTAACTTTTGTATAGTGCTTTTCCTTTGCCAATATATGTCCACTAAATGAAACTAAGTCGGTTTGAATGAATGTGTCAGAGGAAAAAAAAGTTAGGTTAGTAGCATATTTCCATTTCTACTATTATTAATATGCAACAGAGAGATTTCAATCTCATTTGTATGTTGTGCACTTCAGCCTGAAATTATAAGTCTCATATGTTTGAGCAGACTTAATAAGGTTGCCTGAACAGAAACACGTATTTTGATATTATCACTGTAACCAGTTTTTCGATGTTATCATTGCCTGTTGATAATGGTCATAATGATGCTATGCTTCTGGCTGTGATCTCAGTTCATTTTTTTAACACCCAATATACACTGTATCGCGTGCTCATCATACTGTTAAGTATAGTGCCCTCAAAGTTGAATTCTCAACAAGTGCATGTGAAAAGATTCTATTCTATTCATTGTCTTAGGGAAGAGCACAGGGGAATTTGTCCCGTTGTGTCTTTGTGTCAGGCAGTCATGTGCCCCACAGGTGGGGTGTTTTCAGAACATGGAAAAGGGGGGGGGGTGGACTTGTACCGGGATAATAGTGATACAGTACTGGTCTTTTATGCTCGCTCCAGGCAATCTGCCATTTGTTTATAGGCAGGCAGGCAGATAAACAGGCAGACAGATGAACAGGCAGGCAGCACCACGGAGGGACTCCACAAGTATTTAGAACACCCAGAGAGCCCGTGACGCGTCCACCTGGCAGAACATTGGCCCTTGCCCACGCCAATGCGTAAGAGCCTGCGTTCTCTCCCTGCCTTTCTAACAAAACTGCGTACTATACATGGCAGTGTGAAACCCGTGATTCGTACTACATGGACTTTTAGTATATACTGGAAATGGCTGTCCAACGTCACTTATGGATGGCATTATCCCCTCTTCAAGCCGCCCTGACCACTTCCGAAAGCTCAGTGGGGAGAAGAGAATGTTCAGTGGTCCAGCACAATGTCTAAGTAGCCCATGTGTCCGGTGAAGAGCGGTTGAGATTTGAATTGCGTCGACACGCGGTTAACGTGATTCATTAATCGAGGTACTCCAAAGAGTTGTTGAACTGTGCCAGTGATTAAATTCAGCATGGAGAAGATTAAACTTGTATTCACTCTGGGGGAAAAAAAGTGTTCCATGAAGTTCTTTAGTTGTCCCTGTCGGGGACAACTTTTTGTTCCAGATAGAATTATTTTGGGTTACAGGAGGAAACTGTGTACCGCATAGAATCAGTGTTGTGTCTGGAACCAATATGTTCAACCAGGGACCAAAACGGTTATACTTTTGCAACCAAAAAAAGGGTTTTCCTCACAGGGTGAGCGGAACAAACCTGAAAGCTCAACAATAAGCCTCAACTTCATCAACTGTAATGCACTAACTGAACCCCCCTATATAGCCTATCACGAATTCCCTTTAGTGGCATTCATGTTGTTTCAATGTCTATTATGGAAATGAGAGTCCAGTCTGAAATGCGTCAGCTGACATTTATGGAGCCTTAGCCACGCGGTGGATGTTAGTAATTATGTGGCCATTAAGCAGTCCTCTCTGGAGGCTGGTGACCCCTGAGGAGACCTGTGTTTTCACAGGAGTCGGCCCCGTGCGACGGTGCTGACATGCGATCGAGCAGACCTCGGGTGTCAGCGCCGTAATGCACCGAGGTTCACATGAAGATCAAACGGTATCGGTGGGGAGGGGCCGTAGAAGCAGAATTGCGTAAACGGAAATCCCCATTTGAGTCGATGTTCTGTGATGCAGGGCGATGGGTCCGCTCGTTTAATTTCTGTGCAGAGAGCATCCTCGATTACGGCTCCGAGATTGATGCTCACTAAGTGAAAGAAAAAAGTGCAAATAACTCTTTGTGTCCCAAATCGAACCCTACTCCCTTTTTAGGATGGGGGCAACATTGGAAGGTCACAGGGGAGTTCTACTTGTTCACTGGGACTCATTTCGGGCCCTCAACTCACAATCTGGACCCGAACTCCAGTTCCACTGCTATTTTTCCTTTAATATTATTCAGGTGCGTGCAATTGATTATCATGCTGAGCAGTAAAGGAACAGTCATTCAGACCTCTTAGGGTAAGATTTGAATACCCCTGATCTACAGCAAGAAGGTGCCCTTTGGTTCATATTGCAGGGTTTCTACCGTCTTCTACTGTCAAAGGAATCACATGACACATGATTTTGCCTGGATACGATAAGTCATCAGGTTTATTTATCTGCATGAACCAAATGAGTGTTCCGGTTGAGGATTAAATTGAAAAACCCAGATGCGGGGAATAAAATAAAGGATTATATATGTGCTGTATGTGTAGCAGATCCCTGTCACGGCACGGCTATGTAACGTTTTCTTGAAAGAACCAAAAAAAACACGCCTGTCTCTTCTCCCATCCCAATTTGTGGATTTTTTGTGGCAACTTTCTTGTTATTTCTGGAGAATTCTGTTTAAAACATTGTTGGTTGCAGACCAACTTGATCTCACAAACTCACTTCAGTATTTGACGTTTATGTAAACATGGCTAAAACGTTGTAGGAACCTAGAACCTAGCTCAGGTTCTGGTCTGGATACAGACAGTTCCATATCAAAAGAAATTTTAGCAATAAAACCCAGAGAGTACAAGCAAAGCGAAGGACTCTAGCTGCAGTGCAAGCTTTTCAATACTGCGGGGGGTTGGAATGAATTAAGTGAACACATATATACAGTAAGTATCTACTGCCTTAGGGATCTCAAGGGCACAACACATCCCTCTTGTCTGTGCTTGAACCCCAAACATGGCTGTGTATACAGCAATAATCCAATAATCACTCTCCTGAAACTTATTATGCAGGTATATGCTTTTATTACGCATTTATCGGTTCAAGACTGTGGCGTCCAGGCCACCTCAAGTGCCTATTAATAATCACAGTCATCCTTCTTCAGACGCTCGCCTATATGGTCTATGACCACGCTGGCCTCCGTGTCTCAATTGATCAGTTACAAGGTAATCACCATGTAATTTGATTTGCACCAAGAAAACGCGTAGAGGCAGGCGCGAAGCAGGCGCACCACGGCCCTTGGGGAGGGCTCGGTAATCAAGCTGCCTAATCACACGGCGGTAATGGCAATCAGGCTTAGCGGATTAATGTCGCTGCTCCGATCATTCCCCAGCCTGGTGGTCCCCGTATCTGATCCTGAAGAAGGGTGTAGGTGTTCTGGAGAGCGGCAGGTGATTAAGACGAGAAACGGTCAAAAACGTCAAAAGGAGCTCGTTATGCAAACATACGCTCCGAGTGTCTAATACTTTCCCATTGTTTTCCGAGGCGCCAAATTTCTTCATTAATATGACTGATCAGGCCAGGCACAATAGCAGATGGATGGGAGGGAGAACTCGCCATGCTCGGTTCTCTTATCTCTACCCTGACAAATTGCGAGTCGAACCGAAGGGTCAAGGAGTCTTCATCTGCTGTTCTATTCCTGCGCCCAACATCTCCTTGGTAACTAAGTCAAAGGAGTTATGGTGCACGGCAATAGAGAGGTGAACATTTCTCTGAGCGAGGTGAATTACTTCAAGGCAATTCAATCACCGCCGGACAATTCAGCGGCGTCCTTGACGGAGCCGTCAAAAGCGAAGGCCTTCATAATAACCCAACGTCGTTAGTATAGTGTACATCTGCCGTGACAGGCATTCTTGGAGAAAAAAAACATTTCTTGAAGATCTTTGCACACGGTGTCCGCTCTACTTGGATAGTTTCCGCATCCCAAATAGCGCCCTATATCCTTTATGGTGCACTTGACCAGAGCCCCATGGTAGTAGCACCACGAAGGATAAAGGGTGCAGTTTGGGATGCGGGCGTGTTAACCCAGAGTGATAATGCAGTTTCTTAGTATCTCTGGTGGCAGGATGCATTTACTGACATTTTGTTAATTCACTGCACTAATAGAAATCTGAATGAATTACCAGGAACTGGCCAATGCACTCCACTAATGTACTGTAACAATGTACTTTTCCAATGTATTGTGACAACTTGCATTATAACCTATAGGTCCAATGCAGTGACTGTCGCTCTGGAAATGACTACATCTTTAGAGTGCTCATTCTGTTTACCTGTGGCCTCTTTCAAGCTGTCAAGCTGATTTGGATGAATATAAAAATTAAATTACTGTTGTTAGTCATTCCATTAAAAAATGCTGCCAGTTTCAACCTTGGATTGTCTGCCTTACTGCAAGATCCTTGGTTCCAAACCAACAAGACTGGAAATAAATAAATTAGAAAAATGAACGACCCCCCCCCCGCCCCAGCTCTCTCTTAGTGTAGCCTAAGCTTGCATGGGGACACTTTTTCAGCCCAACCCCCCCCCCCCACGGCCACAACAATGCCCCTGACAGTGTCTCCGCCTGCACAGGACAGATGGAGCCGTATCCAGCAGATCCAAGATGGACGAAAGGATGCGACGGGTTAACCATTAACCCAGTGGAGGCGCCGGGTTAACCATTAACCCAGTGGAGGCGCCGGGTTAACCATTAACCCAGTGGAGGCGCCGGGTTAATCATTAACCCAGTGGAGGCGCCGGGTTAACCATTAACCCAGTGGAGGCGCCGGGTTAACCATTAACCCAGTGGAGGCGCCGGGTTAACCATTAACCCAGTGGAGGCGCCGGGTTAACCATTAACCCAGTGGAGGCGCGGAATTGGCAAGCACTGCGACAGCGGCTCGACTTTCCTCTACAGTGATTGATCTGTTGGCGATGGCTGTCATTGTACAGATTCTGTGGGACACTCCTCCGGTTGTCTCTCCGGGTCGGGCTGAGCTATAGCGCTTTGGGGCCCCCACTATGGCGGGTTCCTGCCATACCCAGTGACAAGCGGATATTCTCTGCCCCTTTTTGCTGCTGAGTCAGCATTGCACTCCTATT
Source organism: Esox masquinongy (assembly GCA_016801175.1). Lineage (NCBI taxonomy): Eukaryota > Metazoa > Chordata > Actinopteri > Esociformes > Esocidae > Esox > Esox masquinongy. The sequence continues at coordinate 27,280 of JACXGI010001031.1, read as the reverse complement.
GTCTGCAGAGTTCAACTTTCTGTGTGTGTGTTTCTGTGTCTCCGTGTGTGTGTGTGTGTGTGTCTGTGGTTCACACCTTTTGAGAAGTTTTCTTACTCTCAGTGGAAATGAATCTCGATGCGAAGTGTTTGTGTATCAAAATGTGGGAATTGGATTGGGACCGTATATCATAGTTATGCAACCACATTTAGCCACGCGCTATTGGCCAGAGCTGTGTATTTCTTCATCCAACTGGCTCCCAAGGCGTCAAGCTTCATGGCAGCCTGTTTCAAGTTCTCCGCCGTCTCGAAATATTCATGCGTTGTGAACAAAGTCCTCTCCTGAAATAAAGTATCACTGTGTGTCCAGGCCGAGCATTCCAGTGCGAGCGGTGAGCGAAGACTTTAGGGGGTGACATTTGAGGAGCATTAATGAGGCTTGCCTTGTGACGGCTGTGCCACTGCGAGCCGTCTGTCGGCCTATCTATCTTGCTGTACCGCCGCCGCTCAGACGAACACTGGGGAAAGAGACGTAGCGTGGCCATGATTTGGCACCGGCGAACCGCTCTCCTCTCGCTAACAATGGCTCACCCACTGAGCATCGCTGCAAATGGCAGAGGCCTGGAGAATATTCGGCCGCGCGTCTTTTTCCCTCACATTTCGGTGTGCGCGCGCACGACAGAGCTCGTGTGGTAATGATACCCCGTCTGTCATGGGTATGATGGAATCATAGAGCCAGAAAAGAGAGAGGGGGAGAAGAGGAGAGAGGGAAGACAAAGCAGAGCGAGAGAGATGGAGAGAGAAAAAGAGCAGGAGAGGGAGAGAGAGAGGGCGAGGAGAGAGTGAAGCCTGGGCCATAAAGAGTAGCAGTGTAAAATGAGTGGGCTGAACGGAACGCGGGCTCCGCTAGTACACTGTACCCTCTGCTTTAGCAGGGTGAGGATTTGCATTCACTTACCAGGCTCGACGCCGCTCTCCGTTTCCTGCATCTAGATGAACCATCGAATCAAGCATCGCACATCTGAGCCGCGTGAAATGTATGCAAAACGCATCAACTACAGTAGGAGCGGCGGCGATAATCTAGCGGGGGATATGGCGTGTGCGTGTCAAATACCATGTTGCTATAGCACTGAACGACGGCTATTAGCTAGGGGACTTGGAAAAATCCAACCATGTCAGCCCAATCGTTCCCCTCAGTGGATTTGCGGCATCTGAATGATCCTTTTCTTAGGGTCTAATGATGTTGAGTAGCCCATTAACCTATAATAATAAAACGCACCGTTTAGCAGACGCTTTTGTCCAAAGCAAATTATTGTCCTGTTTGTATACGTTTGGTTCCATGTGGGTAGTCTTGGGAGTGCTCTACCGATTGAGCTGCCGAGTTCGTCTTGGTTCTTTTATTCTTTGAAAGGGGACAGTTTCAGAGTCATTTTTACTGTACGGCTAGCATAAATGAACAGAAGACGTCTGCGGGGAATATTTTAAGCTTATGTTTCTAATATTTTGCTCTACGAAATGGTTGAAGTGCCTGAGATGTTCCCCATTAAAACGGTCTCGCCAGTCCATCCGTCAGTTTGCGTTGACTTGTAGTGTTCTCGTACTTCCTTAAGACACTCGCGGTTCTTCCTCCTCCGAACCAGCTCATTATCCATGTGGATTGGTTTTTATTTCAGTTTGGTCAGGAAAGGGAAGGAGGTGTCATTGTTCAACAATCAGCCTTGTAAACATTAGAGGCAGGATTCTCCAGTGCCCCTTTAAGATGTATATTTTTTCAGTTTATTGAAAAGGAAAATGGTGAAAGAGCAACGTTTCGGAAAGAGCAGAATGTAAGATACAGACAGGCGCTGCGGCAGTCCATGTTAACCAGCGGTGTAGACCGTTGGTCGTCCCTAGAACAGCCAAGTGTATCTAAATATATTCCATCAACTACTTGCTTAGAGGCCAGTGCTCAGTGTGTTTGTCTTCGAATGACATTGCTCACGTTCCAAATGGTGCCCCATTCCCCTACGTAGCACACTGCTTTTGACTAGGGCTCTATGGTAAATTAATCCGTTAGGGCATTGCCATTTCCAATGATCAGATGCACGTTTTGATAGGAGCTGATGGGGCTAATCAATAGTGCAAATGAAGAGCTAGAAAAGAATTAGAGAAACCCGTTTTATATTGCATTGCTATATCCACCTCAGCACAACCAAGTATATCCACTATATTCAGCATAGTGGCATGACTCTGTCAGCATATTAACACAGATATACCCCATCTGTAAATTAGACTGTATTCCCAGCTGTAATTAGCCTACACTCCAGAGTTTTACGTTTATTCTTTACTGTTCTGCAGTTGCATATTGCGTTTTATGTCTGTGGATTTGTGACTGTATTCTATGTTCTGTTTGTATATTGTCTATTTCTTGCGGCGCCTTTTCACAAAGTCAGTCTCCAAGTATGGGTAAATGTTAAAATAAAGGTGATTCTGAATAAAGGAGAATCAGGTCCAAATCTCAATCACCTTTATTTAGAATCATCTTTTAATGAAGGTGATTCTGATTCGGTTTGTCTTGCCAATACACCACAGTTCCGGATGAAACACCACGTGGAAGCCCTAGTCGAAATGGCACTGTCACACGTGTCTCTCGCTAGTCTGCCATTGACACACACACACACACACACACACACACACACACACACAAAAGCCTGCGTAGAAAAACACTGTCAGGCTGTTGTTCTAGTGGGTATCTAGAGTATCCCTGTCTTCAAAGACGTGTACCTACAGTTGTAAACTCCTCACTACAGTAACACACAACACCCCCCTCCCCCTTCCTCCTCCCCTCATTGACACATAATAGCCCTGCTCCTCCCCCAGAGCCGTGCCCTTTGGGCTGGTGATAGATTGTCACCCTCACCGGGGGCAGGAGAGGGGAGAGTGACGTCTCTCTCTGTGCTGAGTCTATGGACCACATGCTGGGGCCACGCGGGGGCCCCCCCACTCAAAGGCCTGTGTTGAAGCAGAGCGCTGGCCCCCGGCCGCATCACAGACTGAAGCCGTCGCCGGATCCGAGCGCTACGGAGCGTTTTCAGCCCTCCGAAAAGACGTCCAGCGGCTCTTGTCTTTGTTGCTATTAAATGGTGTTTTGTATGCATAACTCGGATCACTGCCGGCTATTGGAAAATCCAAGCGCTTTCTCTCGTCGTTGTGGCTAATTCCCCTGTCTCGGGCTGCTGTAATAGCACTCCCATGGATCGTGTGACAATGTGAATTAACGCTTAATGTTGGGTAATTACATTTGCGGCTCAGGTGATTATGAGTTCAAGTCAGGCGAACACCGAAGAGGCTATAACCGGGCCAATCAAATACATATGTTGGAAATTAAATTCTTAATAGGAGAATGTGTTTCAAAATGTATGCTTTAAAATGTCTGTAAAAAAATACAATAAAAACATACAGTTTGTCCTTAACAACCACAAGGCTATTCAAATGGCCAGTTGTATCATTCTTTACCCTCTAGTTTAAATAATACATGTTATTAATACAAAATAACTTTTAACATTTAACATTTTGGTCATTAAGCAGACGCTCTTTTTCAAAGCAGCGTACAGCTAACATATTGAACTATGGGGAATAGTTCACAGTTCAAGTGAACACACTCCAAGATTTATTTGATTAACAAAACATAGAAAGGCTAGGATAATAGCATTTTGATGATTTACAACTCAAATACATTGGTTAAGTTCATAGTAGCCCTTTATGAATAACTATCTTGATTCACCATCCAGTCATGCATTTAACAATCAATCGTTCCTATCAAATTACACGCGTGCAGGTCTGTGAATAAGAAAGATCCAAAGTCATGGAACGACTGCTTTTTTCCTCTAAGGATACATACTCCAATGTGGAAGGATTGACGATGCCGCAAGTGCAAAATGGCACAAAGACGGACGGCATCCATCATCCCGACTGTCAATCAACTCTCAGGTGGCGTAGGGTCTGCTTCCTGTTAACAAGCCATCAGGATGATCCGTGCAAATCAGATAAGCCCGTCCATGGTATCCCCCCTTGGTATATGTGTCTGTGTATTTGTGTCCCCTGACAGTCACTGAGATGAATCGATCCGTGCACCCGTTAACCATTAACCAAAGCAGCCATTGCGTGCCAAGGCGAGACAAGGACAACGAGAGGATCCCCATTCCTCCACAGCTCATTCATCTATCTGTTTCCCATCCTCTATTGTTATGGGTCCAAAATGGCGGCTGGTTGCAGGATGCTGAGTTTAACCATTAACTGGGTACAGGACACTGGAGCAGGGGAGCCAGTCTCCTGTCCTGGTTTAGGGGGTGACAGATCACACCGGCCCCCAGGACGAGGTGGTTAACCATTAACCGGATCACTGCCGGGGCCTTCCTCTCGCCCCTCGGACCGAGAAGGCTCCCCGGTCCCTCCATTGCCCATCCCTCCTCTCCCATTCACAGATCCCTCTTTCATTCACCACGGAGGACGGTTGCATCGGCCCACATGTGAATGGCAAGCACTGAGCTCAGGATTGATATGACGGCTGACGAATGCGCCGTTTCCTGTTGCCTGACGTGGCTGAGGAATTTATGGACTCGTCGTTCCCGCTCTGTAGCAAATGTGACGGACGCGCGAGGACACGCACGCATGGGCACAATCGTTCGTGCACGAGACGAGTAAAAACATGAAAGCAACAGTGCTTGACATTTTATGATTGTTCGGCTGCCTTTACTGGAAATGTTCTGTTAGTCACCGCATTGTGTATGTCACTGCATAATTATTGTTTTAAGACTGCTACACTATGCAACTTTTACATACCCATTTGAGTTTGCTAGTCGATTTGTTATTTTAAAAGCTATGAACAGTTATTTCTTACGGAGGGCTCTGCATAGCAAAGGCAAACACACACAACACTGACGGACAGGGCCACATCCTGGAGCGTTGTACCAAGTCCAGCGAGACGTAGGTCCAAAACTGACAAGGGTCGAAGTGCTATCTCATGGGAATATTCTTCCCAGGCCCTCTTTTTTTTTAAAATAAATTTTATTTTGATTATTTTACGCTCAACTGGGCAGAGAAAGTGGTGAAAGGCAGGACATTTGATGCTGAAATACAGCTCCGGGAAAAAATTAAGAGAAGACTGCACCTTTTTCTTTCCTTTCCAAAAAAGTCGAAGAGGAAGGTTTTGAGTGAGGAACAGAAGGGTTAAAATTAAGAGACCACTGCAAATTGAATGCTTCTGTGCCTCACTCAAAACTTTCCTTTTCAACCTTTTTGGAAAGGAAAGAAAAAGGTGCAGTGGTCTCTTAATTTTTTTCGGAGCTGTAGCAGTAGGTCGGATTCAAACCCGCGTTACTGCGGTACATGTGCACTGGAAGCAGTGTCTTAGACGACTGGACTACCCTGGACCACCCTGGACCAAGGCCCTGGGATTGTTTATGTCAGCTAACACTCTTACACTGCATTCTCCGATCCTGCCTGTGTACACAAACGCTTTATAAAGCCTTCGGTACTCGGATGTATCACGTTCTTCTTGGCTGTACACTTGAATGAGGTGGGAATTCCTTTTAAAACATCAATTCAGCATCACAGATTAATCCCTTTAGAACAGTTGAAAAGGGGTCATGTTCCCAGCTTTATCCTTTTTCACCTTCCATTGTCCCCCATTAGAAAGTTAGCAACCATATCGTCATGGCGGCTCTAAGGGTTCTATCCGGCTCCGTAATGGCCGCCGCTCTGGTCCAGATGGACTGAAGGGCTTTCATGTCGCCTGAATAGCAACACTCCTCTCATTATGGGCTAGCGAAGCCCTACATCAAAGGCGCTCATTATTTTCAACGAGGAAGGAAATGAAAAGTATGCGAAGACGACGAGTGGTTGGCTACAAAGCAACCAAAGTTCAAATAATGTTGGAACATTGTGGTTCTACAATGCGCGCAACATCGACAGGCCACCCATCCCACTTTGATCAGAGAGCAAACATTTTCTGTGGAGATGAAAGTGGTTATTATCAACATGGAAATCCCTCGGCGCAGAGTCCATGGTCTAGTGGTCGGATACAGGCCTCCCCACTGAGTAAGGGGATGGTATGGTTCCCCTGGTTAATGATGTAAATACACACAATGTGTAGAATAATGGAGTAGACAGTACATTTTTGCATCTCCGTATTTTGAATATTAAGGTACATATAAAGTAATATGAAGGTGTCATCACATTTTGACGGAAAAATGGATGCAATGTGAAATTACGAATGTATACCGGGGTACCCTGAATACCAATCGTATGGTATGATGATGCATTTCTGCCAACAGCTTTGTCATTTGGCGTTACTCAAAAAAAAAATACATTCATAACAGGGCAATTCCGCAGTAAGGTCAACTTGAGCATGAAACATTATTTTTTCCAATGAATAACTTCAAATACATTCATTTTGCAAATTGGTGCCAATACCTTTGTTCGTTGAGGTAAACTGAATCCCACATAAAGTGGGGTTACTGACAATTATATACAAAATACAAAATTGTGTTATGCCTACCCCATCTCCTCTCTCCCTGCAATGCTCTGATTCTTTCTTGCCCTCAGCACATTCGCAGATCAGATCCCTCCACCTTATTGTACACACCTGGTCCTAATCAACCCTAATCATTCACCTATATCTAGCCCTCTGTTTCACACACCCCGGTTGCTTATTGACCCTGTGTCACTCAATGCCAGATCTGTGTATTCCAGGTTTTTCCTCATTGTTTCTTGTTTTGTGCTTGTATTGCTCCCTTTGATTCATTAAGTAAAGTTTTGCTCATTGTTTCTTGTTTTGTGCTTGTATCACTCCCTTTGATTCACTAAGTAAAGTTTTGCTGAGAACCGCACTTGCTTCCTATGTCTCTGTGATTGTTTAACCGTATTACAATGTGTGTCTAAACTTCCTCTGTAGGGTTCTACAAATATTTACATTTAAATGTTCATTCATCCTTGATAACTAATTTCCATGAAGCAATTTCTTTCAGATTTCATGTGAAAATGTCACATCCATAATGTTGGAATTAACCATCGTCATTGTTGATATTAACACAATTTCACAGCATGCTCTACTGTGCAGGTAGATTTTTCCCCTCAAAATTGTATTTGATATGTATTTCTGCATGTACATTGATTGAATTATCAATCTTTCGCTACGTGAAGAAAAATGATACACATATCCCTTAACTGATCCAATCAGGGTTTTTTTTGTTGCACCCATTACTGAAATGCTTCTTCCTAGTTTAAATGGCTTAGTTAGTCTCACAATGTACCTAACCCCTGTTTCGTCGTATGTTCTGTTTGAGAGGATTAAAATGGCAATGCGTCATGGCTTATGATGAGTGACTGATCTACTATAATAATTAGTTGTAATGTACAATGCAAAGTGATTTGTTGATCAGTCAGTAGGTAGTTGCCTGCATTAAGATCCTCTCCAACCACAACCATGGTGATTGAAATCTGTGGGTAAATAATCACTTTAGCTTTTGGATGACCTAACATTGGCTGGATTCCAAAAGGAAATAGAAATGGCTTTGAAGGCACGTCTGAAATCACGAGCAGTTAAGGTTGTAAAACTTTGGGAACTTAGCCAGATTATCCGTGTTTCTCTTCAATAAGGGTTTCTTGAAAGTCTGGGAATTTTGGGAGTTACTCGGTTTTGCAACCCTTTCTTGCGAGACTAATTTGGCTTGTTAATGGTGAGTTTTGGCCTACTGAGGATAAAACTAAAAATAACCATTAATATGAAATAAAGATTATAATTTCACTTATAATATACAGCGCCTTAAGGAATTATTAGCACTCTTGATAAATGGGAGCAAAAAAGTGTATGAAATGTTTTCAACTCATGTTTCAGTGGGGTTTAGGTCAAGGGGCTGGGATGGCCATTGCAAAAGCTTGATTCCGTGTTTAATGAGACATTTTTGCTATGATGTTGGAATGCCTTGGATCAATGTCCTGCGTGAAGATTTCATAACTACCCTCTTTTAGCCTCCCCAGTGTGGCAGACACATTTTAGTATAAAATCTCTTGGTTCTCGAAGAATCTATGAAGCTATGTATCCTAACCAAGTTTCTGGGCCTTTGGAAGTAAAACAGCCCCAACATACTTCATGTCTTATGTTTATGCATGACAATCCCTCTTTTTACTCCAAACCCAGTCCCAATCAAGGTTTCAGTAACATTTAGCAAACTCTTGACACTGATGGTTATGTCTTTATGAGAGTAGTGCTGCAGATGAGAACAAAATAAATATTCCTCCGTGGGAAGACCCTTCTGTTAGATTCATGAAACAGTTTGAGCGTGTGAATAATTGGGACAGATATATTAATTTATTGATTCAGAATTTCCTTTTCTTTGAACAAGTTAACCTCAAACTAAAGGTCAGATTTTTTTTCATATTATGAGTTGAAGATCAAGCTGCTAAACAACAATAAAAAAATTTCACAGCCTTTTTTGCTCATCTCCACCAAAGATGCCAATAACTATGGAGGGCATGGTGCACCTAGGAATTCATTCGGTGAAGGCCACAGGACTTACGGTGCATCAAACTAATTCAACAGCTACGTCTTTGTCACTAACAAAAACAGTCACAGGTGGCAACTCTACAATTCACTCTAAAAAGCAAGGCACACTGGGAAATTAGATTGGAGATGTGGCTTCATGGGGCTTCACCTGTGAGTGGAAGTGTTGTACCCATTTAAGTGGTCTAGACGGTAGAAGCACATTTTTGCCACTTGCAACCAGCAAATGACTTTGTCAATGTGGTGCCATGAATGTAAAAGGTTTTGTACATGCTTTTTGTTTGCTTTTCATAGAGGAAGTTTCCAACAGAGGTATGAAATGGGCTACTATTACGTACCCATTGCTAAAAGTTCAACAGATGACCTTATAGGAAGTTACTAGAGGTTGTAACCCTTAAGGAGCAATTGGGGGAGGGGCGGGAATCTAAATGTCCTGTACATTACTGGGTTTGGAAATGTTCTGTACTGCAGTGATGTGACGCTGATTAAAGTAATCACGCCACACTTTAAATAGCATTATGTCACACACGAAAACGAAATGGCCCTTCGAAGCGGTTGGCGATGAACAGAAGCCATATATGAACCCCGTTGAAGCCGCACAGGATGAGAAACAAGTGGTGTTGATATCACCCCCCATATGACCTCTCATCTGAACGACCACCTATTTTTAGTTTCTGAGGGTTCTACATAATTTACATAAAAGCCTCTATCTATAGCCTGGCTTTCCAGGTAATGTGACGGCAATTTGACGTGGCCCCTCAGGCATGGGTTAAATGAACACAATGCCTGTTAGAAATATTAATATGCAAATGAATGCAACAGCTCACCCGCCTGTTGTCATACCTACACCGCTGAAAGCCGGCCCCAAATAAGTTCCAGTGGAGAAAAAAAATGCTAAGAGCCACACTTGATAAGACATACTCTGTTACTATGGCAACATCGACAGTATGGCTGAAGAATGCAGAGGTCTGTATAATCGTTGTAATTGTGATACATGGATTTTGCTATCAGACCCGTGTGTCGTTCTCATAAATTGGGTTGAATAAATCTGGTTTCAACCGGTTGTAATTAGCGAGCTTTCAATATTAGCAGAAAAGTTCTAATTACTGCTTGCAACAAAGGCCGCCGTCCATGGCCTCGCTACGTGTCTTGTCTATAGCATAGGTCCATGTACTCACACAAATTGTTCAACCAAGGCACAATGCAGTGGACACAATAATTGTGATACAACAGGTATTCAGAAACAATAATACGTGCCTTGTGGGAACAGAGAATTGTGGCTTTTTGAACAGTGTTGTGCAGACAAACTATCAAATGGGTTTTGCAACCCGTGTGTGTACAGGGGTCTATGAATAGACAAGAAGTTTGTTTTCATTATAAGCTCTGGTTGAGATACAGCACGCTGTACATATTTACATATACTGTATGCACTGAACTGTTACATCCGTCAGGCCATAATCCGTTCAGGGTCAGCTAAATTTAGGGAGAAAAATGCATGATTGAAGCAATGGAGCTGAAGGCATTTGGAGACATTTGCAAAGAGCACACATGTATGAGGGGTACTGAAATCAGTTTGAATCTAATGCATCTGAACCAATATTCAGTACTGTCTACAGGGCTAAGGTTCATGTTTTTACTTTTTAGAGGCCAACTAACGGTTTTGTACCAGCGTCAGTACGATTTTCAAATGACAATTGATTTGGGTGAGTTAGGTCTATGTTCATCCTGTATTGCACACCTCATTAAAGAAATTGATCTGTGAGACTCAGCCCTACGTTTATCCTGTATAGAACGTCTCTTTAAAGAAATAGATTTTTGTGACTTACATTTTTATCCCATACACTTTAAACTGAAGATCCTTCTAGAAAATGCAAGACATTCAATTCTATCTAGAATTTATAGGGAATATGTATGTAATTCCATGGACTGTTTTCTTTGAGTTCATCTATACCCCCAGTTCTATAAGGCAGTATCATGGCTGATCTACATTGGTATGCATAAAACACTGTGCGTCATTATGAAGCCTTTCACCTGAATTTATTACATTTTATCCACTTATTGTGTTTAATTGGTACTTGATGTAATAAATTAATAGAGACTAATGATCCCGTTGACTTTTTGTTGTTTTGTTGTTTTGTCCCCCATTTGCTAATTGACATGAAAACAAATGTAAACTTGTTAGTTTTTTTGATGAACGTGACAGTGAAAGGATTTGACTGACGGACACCTGTTTTGTTTTGTTATGTCTTATATATATGAATAAATTAAATGAACTCCTTCCTAATGTTTTTTCTGTGCAAATCCTGATGTGTCGTGCCTAAGAAGCACTTTTAGGCATGTTATATTGTCTGATATAAAACATCTACACACCCTTATTTAAATGCTGTGAAGGCTGAAATCCAGATAATGTCACACGTTTTGCTGTTTTAATAACACATTGTAATCAACAACATTCAAGTGAAAAACAAATGGATAATTTCAAAAGTCTGTTTGGATAACAGCAGTAAGTCTATTTGGATAACAGCAGTAAGTCTGTGTGGATAACAGCAGTACGTCTGTTTGGATAACAGCAGTAAGTCTGTTTGGATAACAGCAGTAAGTCTGTTTGGATAACAGCAGTAAGTCTGTTTGGATAACAGCAGTAAATCTGTTTGGATAACAGCAGTAAGTCTATTTGGATAACAGCAGTACGTCTATTTGGATAACAGCAGTACGTCTGTTTTGATAACCACAGTAGGTCTGTTTGTTAACAGCAGTAAGTCTGTTTGATAACAGCAGTAAGTCTGTGTGGATAACAGCAGTACGTCTGTTTGGATAACAGCACTAAGTCTGTTTTGATAACAGCAGTAAGTCTGTTTGGATAACCTCAGTAAGTCTGTTTGGATAAAAGCAGTAAGTCTGTTTGGATAACCGCAGTAAGTCTGTTTGGATAACAGCAGTAAGTCTGTTTAATAACAGCAGTAAATCTGTTTGGATAACCGCAATAAATCTGTTTGGATAACCGCAGTAAGTCTGTTTGGATAACAGCAGTAAGTCTGTTTAATAACAACAGTAAATCTGTTTGGATAACCGCAGTAAATCTGTTTGGATAACCGCAGTAAATCTGTTTGATAACAGCAGTAAGTCTGTTTGGATAACCACAGTAAATCTGTTTGGATAACCACAGTAAGTCTTTGATAACAGCAGTAAGTCTGTTTGGATAACAACAGTAAGTATGCATGGATGGTTTCTCAACCTTGCACACCTGGATTTTTAAATTGTATCTCTCTCTTCTTAGAAGAGTTTAAGCTGATTCAGATTACTAGGGGATCTCCTGTGCACAGCACACTTTAGGTCATTTCACAGATATAGATTATCTATGAGATTGAGGTCCGACAGAGCCATTCCAGGACATTAATTTTTCCCTCCTTAGTTGATTTGGCTGTGTTCTTAGGATTATTGTGTTGAAAGGTGACATTCTTAATCTTCAGCTTTCTGGAGATCAGCAGGGGTTTGTGCCCATATGTTTTGATACTTAAAGCTATTAATTGTCTGCGCTATCCTGACCTCAGGCCCTGTCCCTGCTGAGGAAAAAGCCCCACAGCATGATGCTGCTGCCACAATGCTTGATAGTGGGTACTGGGTACTTTCGGTGAGTTATCATCAGACCATATAGATTTGGAAGATTGAATATGTCTTTTTGTATAATTTATAGAGGCTTAGATGTTTTTTTTTGTGAGAAATTGCTTTGGTCTTGCCAACCTACTCCAAACTCAGACTTGAGCTTTGTAGTATGCAGGGAATGCCTAGTTCCTGCCAGAAATCAATTCAGTTACTTTAAGATAACTGTTGGCCTCTTGGTAGCCTTGCTGAGCTGTTTAATTGCACAGTCATGACTTTTGGAGGGACGTCCTGATCTCTGCAATGTTTTGGTTGTGCTGTCTTGCTTACACTTCTTAATAATGGTCTTTACAGTGTTCCAGGACAAAGTATATGTAATGTCTGCAAAATTATTTTATATAATTTTCCTGATCTGTGCCTTTTAACAGTAACATCCCATAGATCTTTTTGATAGCTCCTTGCGGATCATTTCTGTCTCTGCAATATGCAACCGGGAAACCAAGGAAATCTTATAGGAAGAATTTATTTTATTCAGGGCTAATCAGAATTATTATTGTATCTGATTTGCAATGTGATTGGTTAAATCTGAACACAAATACAATCCCAATCATAAAGGGTATGCACATTTATGCTAACGTTTTTATTTTATTTTTAAAAAATTCAGAGAAATGTTCCTTTTTTTTCACTTAAACATGGTTGGTTACAAGAACTTAATAAAGGTGTTAAAATGTCTGACCTGATTTGTCTTGATTTTATCATTTTCAATTAGGGTGTGTAGACTTTGTATATTCCCCTGGTGCCATGCTGCTAAAATATAGTATACTTTTCACCTATCAATCCCTCTATGTATAGATGATAGCATGACCAAACAACTGCTTCTCTCTCTACCTCCCTCTCTCTCACTATCTTTCAGTTCTCTCTCCCTCCCTCTCCCACTCTCTTTCTTTCCCACTCGCTCTTTCTCTCGCTCCCTCTCCCACTCTCTTTCTGCCACCCTCTCTATGGCTCTCCTACTTTCTCTTTCTCTCTCTCTCTCTCTCTTGCTCTCTCTCCCTCCCTCTAATACGTACATGTGGCCCTAACATCCTATAAATAACCATGTCAGTGTACACCAACCATTGTTTCATTCTGTCAATGCCATATCTCGGTCACCTCCTCATCACACATCAGCCCAGAGAAATTCTCCTAGGCCCCTTGAAAAGTAGGTGAAAAGTAGTGCTCTAGATAGGAAATAGTGTCATTCAGAACACATAAATTGTACAATGAATTACGTTTCCAAGATTTCATATCCACTTAACAATGTCAATTTTCCAAGATTTCATATCCACTTAAGTGTAAGCAGTAGAAGTTGAAAATAAAGCTGTTCATTTTATCACATTTATTTTTTTATTATTTGATCATGATTCATCGACATTGCTAGTATTTGTTCACTAATGCCGCCCTCTGCTGCCCAGAAAGAGCACCTACAGTCTGGAAGTTTAATTTTTGTCTTTTTATGTATGTTATTCTACCAGAATAAAGATTTGTGGTTTCATTGGTGCCACCTGGAAACCAAAAACAGTGTACTTCAGGTGATATAGATTAATTGAACCATTGTCATTTATACATTTTAATCTACTGACATACTCTACACACGGTATTAAACCATTTAACAGGATTTGATATAATATTTACAATATTATCTGAGATTCCTTTACTGTATTATCTTTATTTTCTTTACTTGTAGTATTTACTGTATTGTGTTGTATTTACTGTATAATCTTTATTGTCTTTGTCCTACTGACATCATTAAATGTCCTTTGGTATGCATGGTCTTTTCAAATACATGCATTCGTAAGCAGGTTTAAAAACATTTGGTATTTTGTCATTCCTTATTCTATTATTTTTGTTATCCCTCTATCCTCACGACCAAGCTCCATTTGAATAAACTCCTGGGTGGAGAAGAAACCACATAATTGTTTTGGAATGTCAAGCATGTGTTATGGTTGCTATGCTAACAGTGACTAATAATATCTAGACAAATCGAGCAGGTTGGCGTGATAATGAAGGCAGACCTAGGCACAGTATGTCTCAGTCAGCCAATCAAGAGACAATAATGGTTCAACAGCCCTACAATTATCCAGCAGTCAATGGGGTTGTCACTTCAAATAAAAAAATGGAATGAAAGGAACAGATGGGTGACGTGTCTGATCTAAATCTGTCACAGTACTTTGACAATATTGTCTTGAAACTTTGGTACAGTATCGCCTTCATTTATCACAAGCGTTAGGCAGGAGCGGATCAATGAACAGCATGCAGGGTATGTACCCCCCCCCGAAAGATTGCATTCTAATGCAGACATTGATTTGTTGTTGTTGGGTGAAGGCCCGGGGTTACACTACCTATGTTTATCTTCCAAATGGAATTCCCTACTGTTCTCACTCCCTTGGCAAGTTTTAAGGAATCTGCCATGAACACAGCTGCTTGGTCGCATTTTCTCCCAGTCTTAATCCGCTAAATAGTGCACTACTGTTTTATACGGGGCCTGTACGGATAGTGCGCGATGAATTTGGCTGCAGGGCTGTATATAGTTTTAAACACAGATATAGTTTTCTACTATCCCATGCCAATAGCGGGCTAAAATTCAACATATCTCTTTTAAACTGCACTGCACCTTTATTGTGAACGGCCTGCTTTTCATCTGGCCACAAGGTGGTGCTTCTGTGCCTCCTGATTAAAATATATTTCATGTCAATGATCTTTTATCATTGACCCTGACAGGCAACATCGGCAGCATTGTCCATGCTTGGTATTACAAATTGCGACACTGTGTCCTGGCTGCATCCATTCATTAGGCTCCAAATAAATGAAAACAGACTGAAACTGGGAGTAAGTACCAGAACTTGCCTAATAGGAAACTTCAAATACGTTTTCCATGATGTAAAACAATTTTGTAATGGATTGCACTAATGAATACCTCTCATTTTATGAAAGCTTTCTTTTAATATATATATGGTAATGGTAGCAATGCTGGGAAATTAGAAAGAAAGGGACACTAGGATTCATCCATGATTTCCATAATAATTCAGCTATACAAAAAGAGTGTGTACATGAAATATATAGATGATAACATTTGTTTTAACTATAGGAATGAAATTGACTAACCTGAATAAAAATAGTTCACTTGCCCCTTTCCTTTAACAGATTTATGTCACTCTAACATACCGTATAGCAATTTGCTAATGGACCACTTGTATAGTGACAGAAAGCCAGACGCACAAACACACACACACACACACACACACACACACACACACACACACACACACCAACACACATTCACCACACACATACAGTACTCAACCACCCACCCCTACAGACACACCCACACACACACACAGTAACAGAAAGGTGCTGGCAGGCATGTCCTCCATACTCAAGGAGTCTTAGTTCTTTTGCATGATTTTCTATATTGGTAGTATGACTTCTTTTGGCCTACCTACACATTTTTATAGGTGTATTTTTACGGATCACATAAAAAGGCCTCCTGAGATGTGAGATGAGATGTGGAGGTCAGAGGACACATCGGTATAGTTGGATAGATTTATTTAAATAGAACAAAAAGTGAAATCACAGGCTATTCCAACTTGCATGAATTTCATCACGGCAACTCATAATGTGACTCAGTAGTGTGCATGGCCCCCATGTGCCTGTATGCACTCCTGACAACATCTGGGCGTGCTCCTGATGAGACGGCGGATGGTGTCCTGGGGATCTCGTCCCAGACCTAGATCAGGGCATCAGTGAGCTCCTGGACAGTCTGTGGTGCTATTTGGTGGCGTCGGATGCACCGATACATTACGTCTCAGAGGTTCTCAATTGGATTCAGGTCTGGGGAATGTAAGGGCCAGTCAATGGCATCAATGCCTTCCTCATCCAGAAAATGCCTGCACACTTTGGCCACATGAGGCCGGGCATTGTCCTGCATCAGGAGGAACCCAGGGCCCACTGCACCAGTGTAAGGTCTGACAATGGGTCTGAGGATTTCATCCTGGTACCTAACAGCAGACCGTGTGGTATAGTCAAATTGATCAGAAATACAGTGTAGATATTGTTAATTTTGTAAATGACTGTTGTAGCTGGAAACGGCTGATTTTCAATGGAATATCTAAATAGGAGTACAAAGGCCCATTATCAGCAATCATTCTTGTGTTGCTGGCCTTCAAGGCAGAGTTGCAAAGATAAAGACACATCTCAGACTGGCCAATAAAAAGAAAAGATTAAAATGGGCAAAAAACACAGACACTGGACAGAGGAAGAACTCTGCCTAGAAGGCCAGCATCCCAAAGTCGCCTCTTCACTGTTGACGTTGAGGCTGATGTTTTGCAGGTACTATTTAATGAAACTGCCAGTTTTGGACTAGCGAGACGTCTGTTTCTCAAACTAGAGTCTCTAATCAGGGTTCCCACACATTCATAATCATCAAATTCAAGGACTTTTCAAGGACTTTATAGGCCCAATTCACTCAAACTCAAGGACCCAACATAGCACAGTTTGAGACATGAATCAAGGTTAATTACTGTTACATCAAGAATTTATATAATGAGAACTAGCAGGCTTTACATAAGCTCACAGACAACAATTAGAAAGAGAATTTTGAATGTGGGAACACTTCTCAATTGTGCTGTGTTACAGTGATGGCAGACTACGTGGTTTTCTATTCTTACGCAAAATATATAAATTCAAGCACTTTCAATGACCCATGTCTGTGTATGTTCATTTTCAAAAGCGTTCAAGGCCTTGATATGTTTTTCTCAAACTCACAAACTTTCAATGATTTCAAGGACCTGTGCACCGGGGCTTCCCACTCCTCTTTCTGTTCTGGTTAGAGATAGTTTGCACTGTTGTGTGAAGTACACATTGTTTTACAAAATCTTCAGTTACTTGGCAATTTCTCGCATGGAACAGCTTTCATTTCTCAGAACAAGAATAGTCTGATGAGCTTCAGAAGAAAGTTCTTTATTTCTGGTAATTTTGAGCCTGTAATCGTAACCAGAAATGCTAATGTTGAAGATATTGAACTAGTCTATAGAAGAAAAGTTTTGTTGCTTCTTTAATCAGCACAGCAGTTTTCAGCAATACTAACATAATCGCAAAAGGGTTTTCTAATTATCAATTAGCCTTTTAAAATTATAAACTTGGATTGGCAAACAAAACGTGCCATTGCAACACAGGAGTGATGGTTGGTGATAATGGGTCTCTGTACGCCTATGTAGATAATCAATTGAAAATCAGCCATTTTCAGCTACAATAATCATTTACAAAGTAAACTATGTCTACACTATATTTCTGATGAATTTTGTCATTTTAATGCACAAAAAAAATGATTTTCTTGAAAAAACAAGGACATTTCTAAGTGACCCCAAACTTTTGAACAGTAGTGTATATATATATATATATATATATTTATATATATATATATATATATATATATATATATATATATACACTGAACAAAATTATAAACGCAACACTTTTGTTTTTGCCCCCATTTATCATGAGCTGAACTCAACTTTCCCTATGTACACAAAAGGCCTATTTCTCTCAAATATTGTTCACAAATCTGTCTAAATCTGTGTTAGTGAGCACTTCTCCTTTGCCAATATAATCCATCCACCTCACATATGTGGCATATCAAGATGCTGATCAGACAGCATGAGTATTGCACAGGTGTGCCTTAGGCTGGCCACAATAAAAGGCCACTCTAAAATGTGCAGTTTCACTGAATTGGGGGGGTCCGGGGGGGTCCGAAAACCAGTCAGTATCTGGTGTGAACACCATTTGCCTCACGCAGTGCAACACATCTCCTTCACATAGAGTTGATCAGGTTGTTGATTGTGGCCTGTGGAATGTTGGTCCGCTCCTCTTCAATGGTTGTGCAAAGTTGCTGGATATTGGCAGGACCTGGAACACGCTGTCGTATACGTCGATCCAGAGCATCCCAAACATGCTCAATGGGTGACATGTCCAGTGAGTATGCTGGCCACGCAAGAACTGGGATGTTTTCAGCTTCCAGGAATTGTGTACAGATCCTTGCAACATGGGGCCGTGCATTTTCATGCTGCAACATGAGGTGAGGGTCGTGGATGAATGGCACAACAATGGGCCTCAGGATCTCGCCACGGTATCTCTGTGCATTCAAAATGCCATCAATAAAATGCACCTGTGTTCGTTGTCCATAACACAAGCCTGCCCATACCATAACCCCACCGCCACCTTGGGCCACTTGATCCACAACGTTGACATCAGCAAACTGCTCACCCACACGACGCCAAACACGCTGTCTGCCATCTGCCCTGTACAGTGAAAACCAGGATTCATCCGTGAAGAGAACACCTCTCCAAAGTGCCAGACGCCATCGAATGTGAGCATTTGCCCACTCAAGTCGGTTACGACGACGAACTGCAGTCAGGTCGAGACCCCGATGAGGATGACGAGCATGCAGATGAGCTTCCCTGAGACGGTTCCTGACAGTTTGTGCAGAAATTCTTTGGTTATGCAAACCGATTGTTGCAGCAGCTGTCCGGGTGGCTGGTCTCAGACGATCTTGGAGGTGAAGATGCTGGATGTGGAGGTCCTGGGCTGGTGTGGTTACACGTGGTCTGTGGTTGCGAGGCCGGTTGGATGTACTGCCAAATTCTCTGAAACGCCTTTGGAGACGGCTTATGGTAGAGAAATGAACATTCAATTCACAGGCAACAGCTCTGGTGGACATTCCTGCTGTCAGCATGCCAATTGCATGCTCCCTCATAACTTGTGACATCTGTGGCATTGTGCTGTGTGATGGAACTGCACATTTTCGAGTGGCCTTTTATTGTGGCCAGCTTAAGGCACACCTGTGCAATACTCATGCTGCCTGATCAGCATCTTGATGTGCCACACCTGTGAGGTGGATGGATTATCTCAGCAAAGGAGAAGTGCTCATTAACACAGATTTAGACAGATTTGTGAACAATATTTGAGAGAAATTGGCCTTTTGTGTACATAGAGAAAGTCTTAGATCTTTGAGTTCAGTTCATGATGAACGGGGGCAAAAACAAAAGTGTTATAATTTTGTTCATTGTATATACATATGTGGAGCTCCGGAAAAAATTAAGAGACCACTGCACCTTTGTTTTCCTTTCCAAAATAGTCGAAAAGGAAAGTTTTGAGTGAGGAACAGAAGGGTTCAATTTGCAGTGGTCTCTTAATTTTAACCCTTCTGTTCCTCACTCAAAACCTTCTTTTTCGACTTTTTTGGAAAGGAAAGAAAAAGGTGCAGTGGTCTCTATTTTTTCCGGAGCTGTATATACAGTGCCAGTCAAAAGTTAGGACACACCTCATATTCAGGTATTTCTTTATTTTGACTTTCAGAACAATAGTGAAGACATCAAAACTATTAAAGAACAATTAAAAGGTGTGCCTTGTTAAAAGTTAATTTGTGGAATTACTTTCCCTATTAATGTTTGAGCCAATCAGTTGTGGTGTGGTAAGGTAGGGTTGGTATACAGAAGACCATCATTATGTCTGTACTGTAGTAGTGCATATAAGAACAGTTCAAATAAGCAAAAAGAATCATTCCATCATTAATTTAAGACATGACAGTCAGTTATCAGGAAACTGGAAAAGTGCAATTACAAAAAACTTCAAGCACTATGATAAAACAGGCTGAGGACGGGCGTGAGGTCGCCTGAGGACAGGTGTGAGGAATGGGGGATGTGTTGGGTCAGGAATCCCAGGAAATGGACATTAGACTGATGGAAATACTGTATGTCCTTTGGTCTGATGAATGCACATTCTTGATTTTTGGTTCCAACCGCTCATGTCTTTATGAGATGCAGAGTGGGTGAACGGGTGATCTCCGCATGTCTGATTCCTGGTGCAAAGCATGGTGGAGGAGGTGTGATGGTGTGGGGTTTCTTTGCTGGTGACACTGTGATTCCTTTAGAGTTCAAGGCAAATTAAATGAGCGTGGCTACCACAGCATTCTGCAGCAATTTGCCAACACATCTGGTTTGCGCTTAGTGGGACTATCATTCGTTTTTCAGTAAGTAGAGATATGCATACAGTATCTTTGGAAAGTTTTGAGACCCCTTCCCTTTCTCCATATTTTGTTGTGTTATAGACAAAATTTAAAATTGATTAAATGCATTTGGACATCTGGACATCCCCCTACCCTGCATGTTTTAGATCTCTCCCTGCCCTAACATACTTGATGTAGCTCATGAAGGACTTAATAATGAGCTGATTATTTGAATCAGGTGTGACAGAGCAGGGAGAGATCTAAAACATGCAGGGCAGGGGGGGCGCCCAAGAGCAGGGTTGAGAAACACTGTCCTCAAAGGACAACCAGTCTGTTCCAAAAACTCTGAAACTCTGAGATTGAAGGCAAAACAAGAAATGTAATCAATTATAAAGTCTATACAGGAACAAAATGTGTAGAACGTGAAGGGGTCTGAATACTTTCCAAAGGCACTGTATACATAGTCCCACCCACTCTATTATTATGTTCCACCCATCTGACTACCTTAAATGTGGATACCTTTAATGGCAATGTGCTTGTTAACTTCAATAGACCTTGATAACTTTATCTTTCTGGTTTAGGCTGCCGTCAAAATTGTCATTTTTATATTTTACATTTTATTCTTCAAGCCTTCTCTAGGCTCTAACGCGATGAGACTAGGGAATCGCTGCTGACAATGCCTGACCCCCCACCAATTGGTCAGCTACTTAGTGGAACAGTCACGCTCAAACCTAGAGCAAGGTCAACTTGATGCTATGAAAGAGGGCCTTTGGTTGTGCCATCTTGGTATTCTAATTATTTCTAGTAAGATATATCTCAGGAATTGTTTGGTTTCGTACACCTAATGTCCTCATTAATGCAAAGAAAAAGACTATGAGAAGAGTCAACTGCAAAGGACAGCACAATGTCAAGATGGGAGAACCTGCAATGGACACATTTACAATGAATACAGTTTTGTAGCCCAGGTGGCAGATGGTCATTATCACTGGTACATGCAGTTTTTGGGAGAGTATAATAACATGCTTTAAAAAACATAAAGGGGGAATTGTTGTAGGCCTCTTTGCTTTATGCATGGCGTTCATGTATCTAATTTCGTAGTTCTATAGAAAAAGATCCAGAGCCTCCCCTCCTGTGTTAACAGCAGTGACAGCTCCTTAGTAAACTCAAAGGTAGAGGGATGCCTTTTATGTTGCTTATTTCGGTGGGAAGAAATCTCTCGCCGAGCGAGAATATCCTTCTTCCTCTCCTTCCCTCTCTCCTTTCCTCTCCCATTGCGCCCTCGCGCTCTGCAAGCCTACTGTATTCTACTGCAGAGTGGGGCGCGTGACGTCAACGAACGCTGGAGCGGCTCCTTGGCTTGAGCGAAAAATGGGGAGAAATTGCGAGGTGAGAGGCGCCTTTTTTCCTACATTAATCGTGTTTTTGGTGGATGGCAATGCTTAGTGTTTGTGAGTAGCATAGGTGTCATTAGAACAATGCCATTGACATCATGTACGAGAGAATAGTTGAAAAGATCGCAAAATTAGACCTTGCAGCCAGGCACACAAGTGATAGCCTGCGCGCTGTCGAAAATGGTAGGCAAGAAAATCAGGGCATGCTGCTAGCGTTACCCTGCCGCGCAGGACACTCAACACGCCTTCTGCGCATTACCATTTTTATCGACACCACTGCATTGACATTTGTAAGTTGTAAGGTAATGTTGGTAATGTTGTTTTTGCTCCGCTTATTCAATTGAATCAATAATAGACTACAGGCAGTCGTGGTATGTTCATTCTGCGGTGGGCTACCTGGGACTTGTCTTTGGGTCTTCACACCGATTTATTCAATCATAGCGATTCTGCCTTTAATATGCATAGCTATTCTTTGCACATGCTGTATTGTCACACAATCAATCAGTTGTCAATCAAAAACATTTGGGAGGGAACTAATTATGAATGTCCAATGTTATTGTCACACTCACCGGCCTAATTTGCTACTCACGTAGGCTACGTGACACAGTTAGTTGTGAATAATCTCATGCGTGCCCATCAGAACATCACATAAAGATTCCGGTGGAATCAGGGGTCTGCCGATAACGTGTGGTTTGCCAAGTTTAGTAGTTTAGCCTTTCTTTTAACACATTATATGACTTAAGTCAATAAATAGTCTCTCATTCATTTCCAAATACATATATTTGGTAATTGTTTCAAAACATCCAATAATATTTGGGAACCTGCTGATAATTCACATATCATCATTCATAAAACAACAATATTATATCCTACTGCCCAGCCAGGAACATCATAGTAGGCCTACTACCAGCTGTTCCAGTAAATACACAGGAGCTCAAGGGAAAAGTCTCTGAGGAAATCATGACTTGGCATTATGCACTGCTTCTATTTTGCCACTTATTAAACTTCCCAGATCTGCCCCAGAGCTCTTGAAGCTCCAGCAGCACTTTGCCTAAAGTGACAGATAGACTACTTGACGGTGGGAAATGGTTGTTTGTGTGTGTGACTGGCGCTATGGGAAATACTGAACTTAAACGTAGCCGTTGCTGTGAGATTGGTTTTCTGTTGGGCATCGGCTGTGATCATTCAGCCTTACTATACGATGTGATTTAATTTGTTATTAAATTACCATTGCAATTAAGTTGCTATGAGTACAGGTGAAATATAAGTTGTCTTGGTTTTGATCAAGGCAAGTAAACCTTGTTTCTCCAGTAAGTTTATTGGAATTAGAGCATCTGTTAAATGTACCATATTCATAGATGTTGTGCATTACTGTGGCCCCTGCAGTTTTAATTAGGCTGAGTTTACTGTCCAATTGACCAGAGGCTTTTCATCTTGTTTCTGTTACTGGAATAGCAAATCATTAAAACGGATTGGGCTATTTCTTCTTTGTATAGAATTCTGAATGGAATTGGAAACATTTTCATGGAAAATGTTTGCTCCATGTTCACACGGAGTGACCCAGGTGAATGACTTTCCCAAACTTTTTCAAGGAAATCTCTTTGACAATAGCGACAGATGGTTTTCCCGTGAGCACTCTCTTTGTCAAGTAGTGTAATGTTTCAGTGTCTAGCTACAACAGAGGGAATCTGCATATTCAGTGAAATGTCAGTCTTACCTGTCATGCAGGGTGTCAAGTATTCCCAACTGTGTGTGTGTGTGTGTGTGTGTGTGTCAGACCTAGTCTCTGGAGCCAGGCAGCTACTTCCGGAATGGCTGCAGTTAAGACAGATGTGCGCTGCTATATCTATTTACATGTGGGGGTGGGGGTATTGGAAATTAAACATGCAGAGGAAAGTTGTAAAAAACAAATAATTTGTTGTGAGTGCTGTTCATTTGAAGTGAACACTCTCTAAATCATTTTTTTTCTCCATTTCTGAATGTGTGAGAAAAGCTAACATTGTTACCTGACCTTGTGCTGTTGCCTATGATCTGGCAACATGAGACTATGTCAGATGCTGGGACATCTAGGTACTCTTGTGGCCAATGGTGCAGTCTTCAATCAAAAATGACTGCAGAAGCAACATATTGAGCAGAGAAAACATTTTACTATTTTAAAGCATGCATTCTAACAAATGTTGTAATGGGGCCTGAATCCTGGCAGACTTAAAGAAAATTAACATTTTTCCAAGGCTAATGCCATGTTCTTGTTAGGCCAGAACAAATTTGGGCCAATTTGTTTTTTTATTGACATGATTGAATGTTTTGCTCTTGTGTTTTTGACTTTTGATGGCCCACCTCTGCTAAATGAATATAAGCAAAACTTTGTTTGATTTATTTTCATTACCTATTTTTATCATGCAAATGCTCAAAAGTTGTTTTTTTGGGCTGTCGATTTGAACATACTCTAATACATAGCAAAATAAGCATTTAATAACAGGGTAATATATATTTTTTTTAAATGTTGTTTTTTTTACCCAGGTCTTGGGAATATGGAGCTTCTCATATAATCTTTATCCCTTTGACTATGCCGCTACGGGATGCTAGTAACAAGATATTGTTTTGTTTACATTTGAGATTTGAGAGGTTTTCACCTCTATCCCAATAATAGTGAGTCTGATCGATCTGACCTTTGCTGTTGGTTGAATTAATGCTATCGCCCATAGTCAGAAGTGGAATATAATCTGTGCACCATCTGGCACTGAATGATTGCCTGTTTGATAGCCTTCCTTACATCAACCTTTGACTGCTGTCTTACACCTTCACACTTTCTATTATTAAATTAAAAAAACATTTACAGTTGCAGTAACCTCAATGTGGCCGTAGTATAATATATTTATACATTAAGAGATTTCTTAATAACCGTTGTCATAATTGCAATCAACTCACCCATTGGAGGTTCTGTTCATATTTTTTATCTGATAATATATAATGTTGAAGATCTGATGTTTCTAAAGTACATTTAACGTATATTAGATATATTATGACATAACTATGTGGTTTCACTCTTCTACTGAAGTTAAAGTTTCGCCCTGATGTCATTTTTTGGTGGTGTTGATTGAAATGAAATGAAAACATGATGGGTGGATGACTATGCAAATTCATTGTTTCAAACATACTGTAGATTCAACACACCAATAAGTTCACAAATTACTTTGAAAAACTGTGCCCCCTCACCAATTGATCAGTTCCCTCAATCTAAGTAGCCTCTGTTTCCCACCTCACTGAGTTCTCAGGTTTAGATGTGCCAGTCAGATAGAAATTACCACACCAACAGCGGATTTGGGGAGAAGAGAAAAAGATAAATGAAGAGATATCAGGCAGACAGGTGAAAAAGTGAGGCAGAGAGGGAAAGAGAGTGATGGAGAGAGAGCAGCCTGTGTATCTGACAAGGTGTGATGAATCTGCGGGTTGGATCAGTGGGAGGAGGCAGAGAGGCGGATGGAAGTGGAGAGGAATCCCAATGGGTGAGCTGAAACATTTGGGAGTCTCTTATGCAAACAGCTGTTTTGAGTCCGACCCACCTTGAAGATGTACTGTATGTATTCAGACCTGTGTTCGCATCGAAATCATTCAAACGCTTTCAAGCATTTGATTCAGCTTGCCTGGCATCATTTGAATATATCTGAAAGGGGGGACACCTGCCAATTCTGGTGCTCCAGGCAAGCTGAAATGATATGGAATACCTTGTCTGAATCATATCTAGACTTATTAGTAATCCAGTGTTGTACCTTGCCTGACAACTTAAACAGAAATCTTTTCCTGCTCTGTTATTCCTTCCATATTTTGTTCCGCGACGTCTTCCATTGCAAGAACGTCAAAACGAGTGGTGTTTTTTAAAACAACAAGTCATCAGTTATCGTGTGATCTGTAGCCAGATCAGAGCAGGCCTATCAAACCGATGGTTGATTTGATGAAATAGTCCTTTTAACCATGTGTGTTCTGGCTCATGGGCCCCCGACCAGTACGTTTCTGGAACTATTCAGATGGAACCCATTGGTTTTCTGTTGCAACACATTTGCTAATATCCAGTGAATGTGAATGCAGCAGTCTATCATATGAGAATGGATATTTTAAGAATGTGACTGATGACAATTTAGTCTTATTGGTGGCTTTCTGCCTCTCGCAATGGGTGCACACCAAAACAAAATCTATATCATGGAAGGTATTTTATAGCTATATTTAGAAATGTCATGGAAATGATTAAAAACCAATGATATTCAATATTTAATCCTTTAAAAGGAAATACCCTACAACTCTGCACTTTACTGTATGAATCTCTCTAGTCCCCACTGTCAACAGTACAGTTGCATGACAGCCACCCTCCACCACTATTAAAATGTTGTATTTCACATCATTTAATGTTGTATTTCACATACATTCAGGAGTTTCTGTAGGTGCCTTTGGTTGGGTAGCGAATATCAAAGCAAACTGTCAACCATGAGCCCTAAGAAGCTTTCAAGGAAATTACTGGACAAAGTTTTGACAGTCCACACATAAGGGGATGGGTATGGTAAGATTCCCAAGGCCTTGAATATCCCTGTGAGCATGGTCAAGACAGTAACTGAGAAATGGAAGCACCACCTAGACCCTGCTAGATTGAGCTGTCCCTCCAAACTGGAAGACCAAGCAAGTACAGTAGGATACAGATCTGGAGAGGCTCCCAAGAAGCCGATGACGACTTCAATAAAGCCACAGGCCCTTATGTCCTAGACTGGTCAACGTGTGATTCCCAAACACCCCCTGTGAGTTTCAAACCACCCCTATCCCCTACACACATTCTTGGATAGCCCTCCAAGGTCACGTGTTGCTTTAGAAACTCAGAGGGTGACTTCGACGGAGTGGCTAGAGGTTTAATAAACACAAATAAACATCAAATTTGGAACACACTCTTGACTTGAATGATACAATGAATGGTCCACTGTTACTTAGTAAAACCAGCAATACATTCTAATTTACAAATCCTTCCTAACGTTGAAAAACAAATAAACAAGCGACGAATGAACATTTAATATTGGAGACATAGTTTGTGTGTGTATGTGTCACCTTTCGAAATCAGATGTGAACAAATGCACGTATCATGTATGCCTATCTATTCTTCTGTGTGAAATTGCTTGAGCTCAAAAATAACGCGGTGCCGCATGGGATCCCACTTCGCTAGCTACTTGCTAGAGTAGCCTGCATCGGTGCAGATTCTCCTGAGGGAACCACTGGAGGGTGTACAGGTACTGGTCATATAATTAGAATATCATCAAAAAGTTGATTTATTTCAGTAATTCCATTCAAAAAGTGAAACTTGGATATTATATTCATTCATTACACACAGACTGATATATTTCAGATGTTTATTTCATTTAATTGTGATGATTAAAACTGACAACTAATGAAAATCCCAAATTCAGTATCTCAGAAAATGAGAATATTTCTTAAGACCAACACAAAAAAAGGATTTTTAGAAATGTTGGCCAACTGAAAAGTATGAACATGAAGAGTATGAGCATGTACAGCACTCAATACTTAGTTGGGGCTCCTTTTGCCTGAATTACTGCAGCAATGTGGCGTGGCATGGAGTCGATCAGTCTGTGGCACTGCTCAGGTGTTATGAGAGCCCAGGTTGCTCTGATAGTGGCCTTCAGCTCTTCTGCATTGTTGGGTCTGGCGTATCGCATCTTCCTCTTCACAATACCCC
>JACXGI010001030.1:27979-105678 GCA_016801175.1 Esox masquinongy | reverse complement strand
CTGCCCCTCCTCTCCACGATTGGGTCCTCGCTCCCGAACTTGACAATTGCCCTC
Source organism: Esox masquinongy (assembly GCA_016801175.1). Lineage (NCBI taxonomy): Eukaryota > Metazoa > Chordata > Actinopteri > Esociformes > Esocidae > Esox > Esox masquinongy. The sequence continues at coordinate 105,624 of JACXGI010001030.1, read as the reverse complement.
ACCTGTGTTCCTGATCACTGTTCCTATTTAAGTTCCTCCTTCCCTAGTGCATTTTGTTGGTCTTTGTTTGGTTTTGTCTAGTGTAATGGTGTTATTTTCAGTTTTTGTGTTTTTATTTCTGTTTTGTTAGTTATTTTAGTTATCTTAGTTATTTTTATTGGAAGTCTTCTGTTCTGCATGCATCATAACAAAATTGTTTGATTGATTTGCTGCTCAGTATTGAATTTGATTCAATCTTAGTTTATTTTATTGTTTATTAGTTGGTTTATTATTATTAAGACCCTGCTGCAAGAATTGAGTTATTATTGATATTTTTACTGATCCCTACCCTCCTGTTCTCTGACTGAAGAAACCTGAAGGGGAACAATAATTAAACTGCAAATTACATCCACCTGTTTTATACTGGTGCAGTTTGACCAATTACCTTCACATTCCCTCCTGTGCTGAATTTGTTTTTACAAAAAGGTAGGCTGTCCATCCATTCATCCCAATATACTTTCCAACCTTAAGAATCCACAGATTAACCAGTCTTTCCCAGCATACCACCCTTCTCCCATTTCTCTTGCAAAACATCTTTTTCATTCCACCGTGTTGTGTCACAAGGGACTTGAACCTCCCCATCTGCAGCTTTTCTACCATAATTGCCTCAAAAACATAAACAACTGACCCAAGAGCACAGTCATATTTACTATTGACTGACTGTGGTCTCTCAAATCCCCTGTAGTACAGTCTGCAGATCCACCCGATGTTATAACTATTCTGGACATGGCTCATTAAAGGAGCATTATGTCAAATTTTTGCATTATAATATCAGAAACTACCTGTAATATATTTACAACAATGTATTCACCACAAGATATGTTGGGTGCATACAAAAGTACATGTTAAAATGCTGAATTTTGTCTGTCTTCTCCATCAGCCTCAAACGATCAATGGCAGAAGGGCGTATGCGAAACCTCAGTCATTTCCGGGTTGCTAAAATTCTAAACGGTTCACTCAATTTCTGTTTTAAGTGAGACAACAAGCAGTGAATGTATAGAATCATTTTATCATCTGAACACCAGTCTCAACATCAACAGTGAAGAGGCGACTCCGCGTTGCTGACCTTCTAGCCAGAGTTGCAAAGAAAAAGCCATATCTCAGACTGGCCAATTAAATTATAGATTAAGATGGGCAAAAGAACACAGACACTGGTGAGAGGAAGAACTCTGCCTAGAGGACAGAGATGTTGAGACTTCACTGTTGACGTTTAGAATTGTAGGCGTCTGTTTCTCAAACTAGACACTCTAATATATTTGTCCTGTTGCTCAGTTGTGCACCAGGGCCTCCCACTCTTTCTATTCTGGTTAGAGACAGTTGGTACTTTTCTGTGAAGGGAGTACTACATATTGTTGTACGAGATCTTGAGTTTCTTGGCAATTTCTCGCATGGAATGGCCTTCATTTCCCCGAACAAGAATAGACAGACAAGCTTCAGAAGAAAGATTTTTGTTTATGGCCATTTTGAGCATGTAATCAAACCCACAAATGCTGATGCAGGAGATACTGAACTAGTCTAAAGGTATATTGCAGGTATATTGCTAATCAACACCAGTTTTCAGCAGTACTAACTTAATCGCAAAAGGGTTTTCTAATGATCCGTTAGCCTTTTAAAATGATAAACTTGGATTAGCAAACACAACATGCCATTGGAACACAGGAGTGATGGTTGCTGATAATGGGCCTCTGTATGCCTGTGATCAATTGGGAGTTATTTTAATGCACAAAACGTGTTTTTATTTAAAAATAAAAAAAGATTTTAATAAAAAGATCAATATCTGAAATGATCGAGAAGACCGGTTGTCCAATTGGCTGCGTAGGTGGCGCGAGCTTAAAGGTTCACTTCAGTGAGTGAATCCATTGGACAGCCGTGACCGCATGGCACTGACTTGTCAAATTCATTAATCTTGCTAGTTTAAGAATGGAAACCAAAATCACCAACCAACTGAGGGCTGGATTCAAACTCACACCGAAAATTAAAGTAAACAATTGAAACCACAGGCTGTTCCAACTTGCGTGAATTTCATCACCTCAACTCATAATGTGACTCAGTAATGTGTATGGCCCCCAGGTGCCTGTATGCACTCCCGGCAACGCCTGGGCATGCTCCTGATGAGATGGTGGATGGCGTCCTGGGGATCTCCTTCCAGACCTGGATCAAGGCATCAGTGAGCTCCTGGACAGTCTGTGGCGCTACTTGACGGCACCGGATGCACCGATACATAAATGTCCCATAGGTTCTCAACTGGATTCAGGTCTGGGGAAAGTGAGGGCCAATCAATGGCATCAATGCCTTCGTCATCAAGGACCTGCCTACACACTCTGGCCACATGAGGCCAGGCATTGTCCTGCACCTGGAGGAACCCAGGGCCCACTGCACCAGTGTAAGGTCTGATGATGGGTCTAAGGATTTCATCCCGGTATCTAACAGCAGGCAGGGTACCGTTGGCTAGCATGTGGCTAGCATGTGGACCCTCCAAGGATATGCCTCCCCAGACCATCACTGACCCACCACCAAACTTGTCATGCTGGATGATGTTGCAGACAGCATAACGTTCACCACGGCATCTCCAGACTCTTTCACGTCTGTCACATTTGCTCAGTATGAACCTGCTCACATCTGTGAAGAGAACAGGGCACCAATGGCGGACCTGCCAATTCTGGTGTTCTTTGGCGAATGCCAGATGTGAATGCTAGGTGCTGGGCTGTGAGCACAGGTTCCACTAGAGGATGTTGGGCCCTCATGTCACTCTCATGGAGTCTGTTTCTGACAGTTTGGTCAGAAACAGGCACACTAGTAGCCCACTGGAGGTCATCCTATTGCTGGGTCGATGCCCAGCTTCTCCATGCTCTTGAGACTGTACTGGGAGACACAGCAAACCTTCTTGCAACGGCATGTATGGATGTGCCATCCTGGAGGAGCTGGACTGCCTGTGCAACCTGAATGGGCTGCAGGTACTGCCTCATACTACCAGTAGTGACAAAGACACTAGTAAAACGCAAAACTAGAAAAGAATCAGTCAGGAGAGCAATTGTCTGTGGCCATCACCTACAAAACCGTTCTCTTTTTGGGGGTTGTCTTGCTGTTGCCTCTCCAGTGCACCTGTTGTCACTTTCATTTGCACTAATTCACAATCACCATGTATATATATATACACACATACAGAAGGGTTAAAATGAAGAGGCCACTGCAAATTGAACGCTTCTGTTCCTCACTCAAAACTTTCCTTTTCAACTTTTTTGGAAAGGAAAGAAAAAGGTATATATATATATATATACAGTTGTGGTCATAAGTTTGCATAACCTGGCAGAAAATGTGAAATTTTGGTATTGATTTTGAAAATAGGACTGATCATGTAAAAAAATGTATTTTATTTAAGGATAGTGATCATATGAAGCCATTTATTATCACATAGTTGTTTGGCTCCTTTTTAAATAGTCAGTGAGTTTGTTAGCTCTCACGTGGATGCACTGAGTAGGCTAAATACTGAGCCATGGGGAGGAGAAAAGAACTGTCAAAAGACCTGTGTAACAAGATAATGGAACTTCATAAAGATGGAAAAGGATATAAAAAGATATCAAAAGCGTTGCAAAAGCCAGTCAATACTGTTCAATCACTTAATAAAAAGTGGAAAATTCAGGGATCTCTTGATACCAAGCCAAGGTCAGGTAGGCCAAGAAAGATGTCAGCCAAAACTGCCATAAGAATTGTTCGGGATACAAAGACAAACCCACAGTTAACCTCAGGAGAAATACAGGCTGCTCTGGAAAAAGACGGTGTGGTTGTTTCAAGGAGCACAATACGACGATACTTGAACAAAAATGAGCTGCATGGTCGAGTTGCCAGAAAGAAGCTGCGCCAGTGCCACAAAAAAGCCTGGTTACAATATGCCCGACAACAAATTGACATGCCTCACAGCTTCTGGCACACTGTAATTTGGAGTCATTAGACCAAAATAGAGCTTTATGGTCACAACCATAAGCGCTATGTTTGGAGAAGGGTCAACAAGGACTATAGTGAACAGAATACCATCCCCACTGTGAAGCATGGTGGTGGCTCACTGATGTTTTGGGGGTGTGTGAGCGCTAAAGGCACAGGGAATCTTGTGAAAATTGATGGCAAGATGAATGCAGCATGTTATCAGAAAATACTGGCAGGCAATTTGCATTCTTCTGCACGAAAGCTCCGCATGGGACGCTCTTGGACTTTCCAGCACGACAATGACCCTATGCACAAGGCCAAGTTGACCCTCCAGTGGTTACAGCAGAAAAAGGTGGAGGTTCTGGAGTGGCCATCACAGTCTCCTGAACTTAATATCATTGAGTCACTCTGGGAAGATCTCAAACGTGCGGTTCATGCAAGACGACCAAAGACTTTGCATGACCTGGAGGCATTTTGCCAAGACGAATGGGCAGCTATACCACCTGCAAGAATTCGGGGCCTCATAGACAACTATTACAAAAGACTTCACGCTGTCATTGATGCTAAAGGGGGCAATACACATTATTTAGATCTAAGGGTATGCAGACTTTTGAACAGGGGTCAGGTCATTTTTTTCTTTGTTGCCATGTTTTGTTTTATGATTGTGCCATTCTGTCATGACCTACAGCTGAATCTCATAAGAAATAAAAGACATGTGTTTTACCTGCTCACTCATGTTTTCTTTACAGTTGGTACATATATTACCAATTCTCCAAGGGTACGCAAACTTTTGAGCACAACTCTATACATATATGGTCTCTATATATATACAGCTCCGGAAAAAATTAAGAGACCACAGCACCTTTTTCTTTCCTTTCCAAAAAAGTTGAAAAGGAAAGTTTTGAGTGAGGAACAGAAGCGTTGAATTTGCAGTGGTCTCTTAATTTTAACCCTTCTGTTCCTCACTCAAAACCTTCCTTTTCGACTTTTTTTGAAAAGGAAAGAAAAAGGTGCTGTGGTCTCTTAAGTTTTTCCGGAGCTGTATATATAATATATATATATTAGCACACATCAGCAACCAAATATTGAAATTAGACAATTCAATAAAACCAAGCTGTTATGTAGAATTAAAGTAAAGTTTGTTGGTGGATGAATGGAGCAGCTCTGTTTGACATCTGTTTCTAGGAGAGTGCATCATGACATGTCTTATTGCAGTGAGCTATGATGGCATAGAGATCATAGTGTTTTAATTCATAATTCTTTGGCCAAACTGTTCTGATGGAGCTGTAGCTATCCAATTAATGAGCAAATAGTGTCATAAATGTTTCTTTAGGGTCATCTTTGTAACAGACATGGGTTTTGGCTCTGCCCCAATGTAGGCTACTCTAAAAATTTTGCTGAAGGTATATTGAGGTGTTCCAGCAAGAACTAAGTAAGGAGAAAGTAGCCTATAAATTGTTCTTGGAAGTTTCTGGTTACAACTGATTACGGATTTGAAATGTGATCAATAGTCCCTAATATTTTATTTGAGGAGGGGGGGGAGTGGACTTGGTGTATTGATAATTTGATGTGATGTACTACTTTAATGAGTTAACTTACTTTGGATGTTGCAAGATAATTTAAGCCAATCAGATTGCAGGTATCTCAGAACCCAATATATAAATGTTTATTGTTCATGGATTGCACATTTTTTCACGGTACTGGTTTGAATGTTTGTTTTGGGGTAGATTTCCATCTTAGCATCCAATCAATGCATCTTCTATAGGAGCTAATAAAGATTTGTTCTGAATTGCATTACTAAAGCTTGAAAACATGGTAGCAAGCCTGCTGTCAACATTTTGATGTCACCAGATTGATTATAGATGCAGTATAATGTTAACTAGCTAGTTAATTTTGAGGGTAGTTAGAGGCTGTGTGGACCTGTAAAAATGTAATAATTTGTAATGTTCTAGAAAATCAAGCTTATTTTTGAGCAGTACTGGTTCGCTTGTTACATCCCCCTGCCTCTGCAGGATTTCTGAAAAGGAGCAGTGTACAACTTGAATTAAAACAATAAGATTTTGGTTTCCACACAGCAGACAACATCGCCTGTAACAGGGCTTGTCTCCAGATATTACTTTCCTTGTTATGAAATCGGCCAATTCACTGGGGTTTCCCTTTCGCAAACAATGTGGACTATTTAAATGCAATTTTAATTGGGTAGTCAAAATACAGATAGTAGTCACCCAATCGGCCCCTGACTGAATGTAAACTAGTTTCAGCAGAGTAAACAACATTTTAAAATAAACTGTTGAAGCAGGAGAAATATTCCACTCCCGGCATTTGTACATATCATATCTCACCGAGGAGTTAGGTTGGCCCCTGTCAGAGAACATTTTTGTTGCTTTTTCCTGCAACATCGCGTGATTTTCAAGCCAAACATAAACTTACAAAGGCTGTCTCCCGAGTCTGACACTTCTCTTCATGTCCCAATCTTGTCATCAGTATGGGACTACCCATCAGCAAAGGCATGAGGCTGGTTGTTGACTTAGAAAGGTTAGATGTTGGCTTGGTAGGAGAAAATACTATCTTGAGCATTTCACTCCCTTTCTGTTTTCTTGCCTGTACAGCCCAATAACTGAGTTATTTTTATGAGTCATACTAATCAGGCAATTTCCCTGGATGCTAAGTATTGTTGGATTTCTCTTGATGACATGATAAGTGGAGCTCATGTTTTTGTGATTTAGGTTTTGCTTCAAAAGGGCCTACTTTCATAAAGGCTGTTTAAAAGATACAGGGATATTCATCAAATATTTATTCTATCATGATTACTTCTCCATTAGCTCATGTCATGGTTGAGTACCCTGTTCTACCCACAGATGTAGTCCATAGTTGGCTGTTGGCTAACAACACGTTATTAGGTTAGTATAGATATAAATACATGGACAAAATGTTCAAAAGAGTATTATTTCATTTAACACAGGAAATTGCATGCCTTCGTAAAATGACTGTAAATATACTTGGAAAATAAAGATATCGACTCGTATCATAACTTACCTACATATTTGTGTAACACTAAGACAAAGTGATCATTGCGGTCGGTGGCTTCATAGCATCGTGGATGCTCTTTTGAACCAGTATCCCTCTCTCTGTGACCACGGCTGTCTGAGGAATGCAGCTGATTGTTTCCTCTCCGACCAGTGAAAAGCACTGGAGTCAAGGAGATTTGAAAGAGGGGCCCTGGCAGAGTGGGAGAGCTCCAAAATGTACCTTGGAAATGTGAGGCCATTTTCCACTTCTATACATGCTAGGATTTATGGTGACAACCGTTGCTATTTGGAGCCCAAAACATTCTTTCTTGAAAAATGAAAGCATAACAAACCGCAAGGTTTTTCTTTTAAGCAAATAAACATCCAAATTCCTTAAACCACTGAAATGTGGCATGATATTAGAAACATAAATAGATTTAGAAAAATTATATAAATGACAGTACCTCTACTAAAAACACAATAATTATTTAAAAAAGATTCAATATGTCTGTGGAGTTTGACATTTAAAGTACCATTATATTACGGTTAAAGTACCATTATATTATTTTCATAGATGATAGTTAAATGATCTGATGATAAATGATGGGTGTTCAAGCTGTTGTTCTGCCCTATTTGACTAGCATCTGCACATGGGATGTTGTTCAGTTCCTCTATGTAAACGTGACAGACAGTTGTATCCATTATTCAACACAAGAACTAACAAACCAGACCGTTATAGTGGAGTTTGAAATATAACATTGAAATATTAGACTATGCCATATTACTAGCCTTCGCGTTCCCCCCTGGAATGCCTAGAACTCCATTACAGTTTGTCCCTTAAGCAGTGATATTGTCCTGGAAAGTCTTAACTAAAGTAATAATCCAGTGCAATTCTAAATTTAAATGAGCTGTATTGAGAACATTCTCCATGTGGAAGCTGGGTGAACTGCAGCGACAACAATTTGCATTCAAAACGATATCACCCAATTCAGGTTGGTAAAAAATGCTTGAACATATTATCTTGGCTTTTAATTCTATGCAATTATATTTTAGAAAGCTTTTGTAATAAACAATATGTATAGTAAAATATTCATGGGTGATCAAGATGGTATAGGGGCCTATAGGTGATAAAATAAGAGATAATAAAAAATACGAAAATAAAATAATTTTCTAGATCCATATTTGGTGTTTTTCTTATTTCCATACTTTTATCAGTTTAATGGAAATGTGCTAAATACAATATCACTCGAACGCCATTGCTGTCTTACCAGCACAGTTTGTGTGCATTTTACTGACTGTCAGTTAACTGTTTTGCAAGCAAGCCAGCTAATCCCCCTTTCCAAAATGAATACAAATATGACAAAAGTCGTAAAATATGACACATTGAATTAATATGTCCATTGCTGTGTTTTGGGGATTTGTTTTTATTCTTTGTGGTGGGGATGTATCTAATGTTAAATAGAGGGGTCTGGTGGGGAAAAAAACACTGCTTTTGTAATTTGATATGGTTCAGAGTTTTATCCAAATACCCCCATTTAATTATGTAATGGTTACATGTCATAACAAAAATGTAGATGTGCATGATAAAAAAAAATATTTGGTGGTCTATTTCAATGGCAAGCTAGCTAAAAATTGGCCTTTCGTAAACAGCCATGGATGGCTTTAGACTTGAGGTTTTAGCTAATTCTCTGTAATGACCAGGGATTTAATTATATCCAATGTGCCCCAGGCCTAAGAAAATGGGAGGTAAAGTTCAACTCTGACAAATGTTAACAAGCTGGCTCATTTTTTGGCTTGAGGAGAATGGCATGGACCTTTCATTCCAAAGTGTTTATTGCTCACCACACACTCAAATAGTAGCCTAACACACAACGCTGTATACAGTGCCTTTCGAAAGTATTCAGACCCCTTCACTTTCTCCACACTTGTGTTATAGACTTAATTCAAAATAGTCTTTTTTTGCCATAAATCAATAGCCGTACAAAATCTCCCTTAATGAAGAAGCAAGAAAACCTGTTTTAGAAAATGAACAACTGAAATATCTCATAGGCATATTCAGACCCTTTGCTATTATACTCCAAATTGAGCTCAGATGCATCCTGTGTCCTTTGATTTTTCTTGAGATTACCTTAGACCTTGATTGGCATCCACCTGTGGCAAAGTTATTTGATTGGATGCAATTTAGAAAGACACACACCTGTCTAACTAAAGGCCCACACTTCACAGTGCATGTCAGAGCTAAAATAAAACCAAGTTCAACAAACTCTCTTTAGGCCTCAGAAATTGTATTGTGCTGGGGCATATATCTGAGGAATTTTACAAAAACATTACTAAACCTTTGAAAGTTCTCAGGAGCTCCATCATTGTGAAATTGAAAGAAGTTTTAAACAACCAAGTCTACTCCTAGAGGTGGCCGTCTAGCCAAACTAAGTAACCAGGTTTAAAGGGCCTTGGTCAGTGAGGTGATGACAAAACCAATGACCACCTACAGAGCTTCAGTTTCTCTGCAGAAACAAGCAGTCATCACCTGGCTAATACCATCTCAACAGTGAAGCAAGGTGGTGGGAGCATAACTCTGTAGTTATTCAACTACTGTTTGTGTGTAATTATTGTCTTCTTGTATTGGCTGTTCAGTCGCGTATTTATAGGCTATAAATAGTGGCTTTCAGAGGTTGTAATATGTTTATATTTCCCGACTTGGCTTCCCCAGTAACTTTGCCCACACACTGCCACTGCATATCGGCAACATTCAGGAACACTGTGCTTCTGAACCCCACTAACAGTTTTGGATAACAATCATTTAAGGACATCAAGCAAGTAATTCATTGTTCTTTCTAGCTGGCTAACTAAATGGCATCCAATTATCTACCCTCTAAGCACCAGATATTTCCCAGCGTGGGGCCACTGCATATCTAGATGTACAGTAGCCACCAAAAGACGTTATATGATGAGGTGAAAAGGATCCCACCAAAAAGACATTCTCCCTCTTGTTATCTGTTAGGCTCTGAGATTTTTCTTACCCACCAGCTATTTGGGAGTATGCACATTCTCAGTATAAATTACTCAATATAATGAACAAAAACTGACTGAATACAGTACATCTGGGAATGTCAACACAAACTAGGTAGGGAAGTGATTTGTATCATACAGTAAATATTTTCATATTTTGCTAACCAGCTCTTTATATATTGCCCTACCAACATTACTAAGGGGAGGGCCAAATGGAATTAAGTTTACATTGAGGAGGGTGTTGAATTTTTCATACATAGCTTATTCATAGTTTATACATAGTGTTTGATCAGCCCCACACTCAATAAATAACAATTTGTCCTTAAAATGTCTTAATTCCTAAAAATTCACTGAATCCACTAACTGTTACTGATAGTTTATAACCCAAACAGTTTTCCACTATAGGTTGTGAGGACATTCCTGGGATATCATTCCTGTGATGAAATTCCTGAGATATCATTCCTGTGATGACAGTCCTGTGATTAAACCTTATCCCATAAAACAGATGAAATACACAGGCAAAACACTTGTTTCTAGCTCAAACAATTGTGGTTTTACAAACGATTTAGTTTGATCAAGTGTTATTGTCTTAATAAGATCCTTCCTTCAGCCAAGGAACTACAAACATTAATTTGTTCAGCTAGCTAGCTACAAATTTTGCTGTCATTTGAAAAATGCCTAGAAATGTAAATATTCCTTTAAAAGTGTCAAAGCAGTAAGTGTTCCTTCCAAATGATCACCTAGGGTGATTTTATGGTTTATGTTATTCATTTATTAAAATGTTTAATGACATTGTCAATCAACATATTCTTAATGAGTCCTAATACTGTATTAGTATTAATTTGGCTGTTTACAAGGTATATACATTTCTGATCATTTTCACCACACCCCTAAACACCTAATTTCGACAATAGAAATGTGATAAATAGGCATTTTTGTGTAGTGACCTGTTTTGGGCATTAAATATTCATATAGAAAATATTTACTTTTTAGTTTTTACACAAAATTATTATACAAATCTAGTGATGGGAAATCTGTGTTTAAAATGTAACTTATGCTAACTATGATTTATTAAATTATATAGTTGCTTAAAAAATTGTGTGTGGCTTTTTTCCAATAGTTTCTTTTTGGGATTAAATAATGCCATTTTGTAATCAATGTATATAATAGATTGGTATTTTAAGGGTTTAACTGTAATATATACTATCAACTCTATTGCAACTGCCAAAAGACACTTACTGTATACTCCACAGAGTGTATTGTGTACCATGTAGTAAAGAACTAGAGATGCCACATACAGCGTAAAAAACTAATGGCATTTAACATTTCATTACACATTATTAACAAGTAAACATTGACAGCCCAAATCGTAATTTATTATTGGTCATATTCCATAAAATTCTGGAAACATTGGACACACTTCAAAATGGAGGTTGTCCTCATTACACCTTGTGCCTGGTCTAACAACTAAACAATGAGTCAATCAGATGAGTCACAAAAGTATGTCTGGAAATACTGTATTATGTGGAGTATATTTGGAAGGCTTTGAATGTAGGGGTTGGGATGGATGATAGTAAAAGAGAGAATAATGTTTTCATTGATAACAAAGTATAAGTGTTGTGGGTGGATAAAAATGTCTCACTATTTATATTGCAGTTTGGTTGTCGAGGAGCCTCATTTATCAAACATGCATACCCACAAATCTCAACATGATTGTCTGCTTGAAAATGTTTGTAAATGCACGCAAAGCCATGTCCATGCGTACACAGTGTGAAGCAGTGGAATAAGGGATCTGCTTTTGAAACGTAGACTTAATGTGGAAAATAAACACATATATATATATACATTCTTTTGAATGTGTGATTTAAAAATGTTTAAAAAAATATTAAATAATGTTTCAATTTAATGGTTTTCCATTAAGAATTCATGTAACATTCCTCAATAGGCTACAATTTTAATGCACCAAGTCTGTTTATTTGCAATAATAATAAAGCAAACTTCACTAGACATGTGTAAAACTAAAATATGTGTGTAACGAGAGGCAAAGATAATACATGGCATTCCGGTGCACATCCTCCCTCTGGTTAGTACAATGGGTACTTTCAATAGGACGTTGTCGATCAGGCATCTCAGCCAGGACGAGTGAGCCAATACATGCTTGCAAAACTAATAGTTTCATATACTTTCTATACACTATCGCTCAACAGGTTGGAGTCAAGAGGAGTTTATTCATTTATTTTAAATTGATGTAAACCATTTAAAAACAATTGAAATAATTAACGGCACCCAGATCAACATAAAAGTGCCATCCCAAGACTAGTATGTGAACAGAATGGCCTTACTCTCCCTTAATTTGCAGATGATATGGGATGCATAAAAGATGCTGCTGAATGTGGTGACATCGGCAGGTGGAATGCATTACTTTGTCTTTATGTAGTTGCATCAAAGTTATGACATTTGTACATAGGCTACATGAGGGATATTTTGAGGAACAGCATATTTCAAAAACAGCATATTTCCCAGTGACACTTGTACCAGTTGTCCTCAATTTAGCAAAGTTTTAATTTGTACTGGTTAAGCGAGCAGCATGGAGCACGCCCAATAAATCATTTTGGCTTACATTCAACATGTAACACAATGGCACCTATGCATCTGTCAACCTCTGAAACATAGTTTTCTTAGATTTTTTAATTGTTTTATTTCTTGTATGGCATTGTATGCTTCCCATAGTTAAAGGGATGATTTTGACCATATATGGGTAATTAGACATAAAAACACATTAATACAAAATGTTAAAAACATTGTTAAGTAAAAGTTATGTTTCCAAGAACATTATGTACAAAACAAACAGTCTAAATGCCCTTCCATACTGACCGTGGATCTTGGTATCATGTACTGTGCTGTAACTGTGCTGTGTAACTGTGCATGTAACTGTGCTGAAAAGAAAAAGAAAGAAATGTAGGATAGATGGAAATATCCTATACACAAAATATGGGATTCTGTCAGGACTGAGGTAAAATCTTGGTATTTGGGGTTCTCACCTTAAATGATGCAAATCAAACATTGGATAGAGCGAATCGCACATAAATCACACATTACGGCTTCACCATTGTTATTATACTACATCATAATATGACACTCTAAACCCACCTCTTCCATTTAGGAGGAAACTGGGCAAGAGGTGGAATAAATAATTGAATTAACTTGTTCTAGGTCATGCACAGGTTCTATCAGATAACAGTTATGAGATTAATGTGATGAAGCTGTCTCCAGGATAAGTGGCTGAGCAAAATAGTTACTGTTCAGGATGGAAAAAGTGTCTCAATCCACAGAAATGGCTTTACCTCGCCTGTTAGCCAAACCAGGGGCCTCATCGATGAATATTACAAAGAAACAATCCTATATTTGTAATTGAAAATCTTTGTTAATATAGACAAAGTGTGTTTTATTAAACGATCCTCTAGCGGTTTTACTGGCACTAATTATCAATCATTAACACTGGTTGGAGATAATCATTGATAATTAGTGCTTGTTTACAACCTTAACTATTTGAATTTTGACACGTCCCTAATTATCCATAGATGTATTCTGTAAGATATGCCTTTACAGTGTAGCATTTGTATCAGGTAGTCGCTTTTTCCTAAAACAGACATATATCATATTTCCTTTCAACAAAAGTAGTTTGCTGATGAGAATGTTGTTTTCTTTTGCAGGAAAGCTGGTCTCATTCTCTCCCAGCTAGATGATATGAGTGTCTGGTGCAGGGGTCTTCTCCAGGAGCCCAAGATAGGCCTGCGCCGGGTGTCCCTAAAGTACCTGTCCTGTCGCTACACAGACACCAAGGCCTTTGGTCTCAACTGGGTTGATCTGGGCCAAGATGTACGAAAGGCTTGCGATGAACAGAATCTGCCAGTCATGTACAACGATTATGGGGAACCCAAAGAACGTTGAATGTCACACAGCAGTTGGAAGTTGGAAGTATGTTTTTGGGATTATTGTCAAGCTTGCCTTTTTAATCCTTGTGTGTTATAACTTCTAACCTTTATTTATTGTTAAAGGAACTGGATTTCAAAGTAGGGTATGTTTAAGAGGTTAGGATAGTTTGTTTCAACTGTTAATAGAAAAATGTAAAACAAGATAATGTAGATGGATTGTACATTAACCAAAAGTGTATGTACCCTTTAATTGTTTTAATGTATTTAGACAGTGCTTTCCATAACTCCTTGGAAGCCGCACCCACAGTCCCAACCCCAAAATGTTTATATTATTATGATAAAGATTCAGTAATCTAAAATGTTGAATGTAGTATTCAAGTACAAATTCATATTTAAGCAATCTTTTGTAAAGCGATAGTGGCCATTTTAGAAGGTCGGGAGGTCATGTACAGTGTGAATTGTATGGTTCTAGTTGCTTAATGTTTGAAGTTAAAGTTGTCCAAACCATCTGACACTATTTGCTACATACGTTCTGAAACAAATGGTATACATACAGTAGCTCTCTTTGAATCAATATATCTATTACAAAATGAAATATAACAGCAAATCAGCTTGTTCTATTGTTCATTTTTAGTATATTTATAGACGTAATCCTATAATTTATGTATATATATACATGATCACCAACACAGATTTCTCAACTAACATGCCAGTATTTGATACCTTTCTTTTATAATAATACTTTTTCATACGCTTTAAACAACGACATTTCAAGGAAGAACATTTGTGATTAATATTTCTGAACAATTTGGCTCTTCACACACTTCCATAATGCACTGGTTATCCTCATATCATTAACTCATATATTTCAATTGGTTCCCAAATATTGTATTTCCCATTATTTTTATTATAACATGTTTAACAGTGGACATCAGTGATGAGGGTATTTTAATATGAAAACCATTAGTACATATTGATATTGGTAAGTATGCTTTTGTTTAGCAATTTTGCAAGGAGTATGAGCATTCGTTATGTGCTTAGCACACAAGGAATGGGAGTATTTCTTAAGTGTGTATAGGACTTTTGAGTATGTTGACATTGTGTCATTGCTAAAAATGTTTCCTAAATTAATGAAGTTTGTTTTATTAATGCAGTTAAATGGAATAGAAAAATTAACAGATTAAGGCACTTAAAGGTACACTTCCCCAAAATGTTTAAAATACATAGTGGTTTTCTTACCCTGTAAGCAGTCGATGGAAAGGTTTTGAAAACAATACTTGCCTTCATTTTATATTTCCTGACACTGTATATAGTAGGAGAACTAGACATTTTGTTTCTGAAACTCAAAGCTTACTTTTATATGATGGTTATTCTATCAGTATTTGGGCATAAAGGCATTTCCACTGCCATTTCTCATATAACTTGTATTGCAGAAACAAATGCTAATATTTGTTAATTTGTGCCAAAAAATACAATCCCAGTCTTGGTAAACATATCGTCCATAGAATGTTTACAGGGAAGATTGTTTTGGAATTTTTAATTCTATCCCTTAAACAAATGTAATTGTCCATTGGAAGTCAATCAGAATTCTTACCATAAATGACAGAAACAACTTGAACAACTTGAATGCCATTGAACAAATTAAACCTGCATGTTATACTATTCTGTCTTCGTGGCTTATCTAATGTTCCCTTTTTCACTTTGATCTTTGCTATTTCAAAGAATAATAAAGAATATATTATAAAATGTTGGATGTCTGTCACTTTATTAGTCACCACATATAGGGCTGGTGAGTTTTACATATACATTACATATATGTTGCCATTGAATTGGCAACAGTTTTTCATGTAAGTATTCTAAATAAACTTTGATGCATTTTCCTACCAGTTGTGTGATTCCTCCAAACGAACTTGTTGCTGATTAAAAGGAGTAACAATGACAGTGCACTTTTAAAAGGCAGTGCCTGTTGATGTAGTGTACATACAAGGTAATTTCCAAAAAGCATTACATGATCACATGTACTGAATGTAAAAATAACTTTTTGTAATTTTTTCATGAATATTTTGTGACAAAACACTAATCTAGAATGATATATGCTTCCACTGCATTTTCAACTGTACTGATAGTTTTGTCACAGAAAGTAACCAGAGGGTCTAACAATTGTCGTGGTACCTGAATTCTAGCCTCCTAAAAGTAATTCATGTTTAGTCCTCTAGTGAGACTTGTTTTTGATCTTTTAGGCTGTATTGTACATGACAAGTCCTGTCATCCGTTTGAAAGGACACAATCATATCGTGTGTGGGTTTGTGACCTTGACAACTATATCTTCTTTGCCAAAATAAATGCCTACTGTAAGATTGTGCATGTTTTACGGCATGTACAAACTAATTCTGAATTCGATTTTAAAACTGTTTTCAGGGAGTGGTTATTACAGTTGTCGTTTGGTGTAGAACACCATGGGAACATGAAATGACGTCCCAAGCTATACTAGAGGATTGTCAAAGATTGTTCCCTAAAGGAGGGAATGAGTTACCACAAATGACTGCGGTACTTGCTCTCACTACATGCGCACATTAACTCACTGTACAATCATGACTTTCAAAGCCAAGCACTCTCCTCTGTCTTCATGAAACGTTTGAGCGACTAGTCCTGTCCCATCTCAAAACCCCCCTTTGACCCTCTGTAGTTGGCCAACAGGTTTGTAGATAATGCTATCAACACTGGCCTCCACTACAACCTCTAACATGTCTGACAACCCAAAAATATAGGCAAGGATAATGTTTTTAGACTTCAGCTCTGAGTTCAACACTATTATCATAACAACTACAAGCCAAACTCTCAGCTAAATGTGTGGAGCTCCATCTGTCAGTGAATTACTAACTTCCAGGGGTGGGTGGTGAATTTTTTCAAGTAACACAAGTGAGTAAAAGAGTATTTCTTTTGAGTAATGAGTACTTTTTAAGTACCATTTTATGTGCTGTAATTTTACTTCTTATTCAAGTACATTTAAAAACATAATTATATATTCTTTCTACATTTTAGCTACTCTAGTTACAATTGTTCCTTCTGAAGTCAAATTTGTCAAACACAATTTTTATTTTGCTTCATTCTGGGCAGAGTACTGCAATTTGTTGCTGATTCCAGCACTGTACCACTCACAATGCTTGTTCTTTTTTGAGATATGAACATGAATGTATAGCTTCTTGAACATGTTCTGAAAAGGTATTACATCTCTGCAATTTGTTTGAGTTCGAGATTTGAATCTTGGGTCATGCAGCATTACTTTGTTTCTGGCCCTCAAACATGATAAGTAATTACTTTAATAAATTACTTTTTCATTACAAATAACAGGTTAATGTTTCCTACATGAATCAGTCATTGATTATCAGTTCATAGGTGAGCCCAGGTCAGCTGCAGTGGAGGAAGAGAGGGCAGGGAGAGCCAGGATACTGACATGGTGATGATAGAGTTGCAGGGAAAAGTGAGCTGCTGAGAAAACTGAACCTCAAATAAGGAATCCAGGACATTTTTATTTTCATTTTCCATAGAGAGATCAAATTATTATTATTATAAAGAAGTTGCCCTACAATTCATAATGCTAAGTGTTGTATTTCCTAAGTATAGTGTTGTATTTTTTTCCATTAACTTTTTTTCAATTTGAAACTCTTCATTTGTGCACTTGAATGTAAGATTATGCATCTCAAAAGATTTTATCCTGCAAAATTTCACATAAAAAACAGTGGAGGTGGTGGTTGACTTCAGGAAATGCCCTCCACCTCTTACCCTTGGGAGTGAGAGCTCAGCTGTTCAGCTAAATCATTCCTAAGGACAATCTTGTTCCAATCTCAGGTGAGAAATTAGAAATCTCCCAATCAATGCTGAATTGGCTCTTTAGATTAATCATAGTCCATCCTAACCTCCTCATTGGTTTTGGTTTGCCTTTGCTCGGTGAGGTGGAAACGCTGCAACACATTATACAGTCTGCAGTAATGATCGACAGTTTCCACCTGTCCTCCGTCAAGGTCCTACAGTATATGATTTTATAGCAAGAAAACATGCAAAATCACTCTACAGGAACAGAAACAAGTAAGGTGTCCAACAGAGGCTAACTTGACTATGCTCACCACATAATGGCACATCTGTTTGCTGTTAACAAAACAGCTGCACTCTACTGCACCCAAAACTGCTAATTTCCCTGTTTTTAGAATGTATGAACTGGAATTGTAAATCTGTAAATCAATTGTAAATTAGTGTATCAAATACTCTCACATGCTCACTATCTATATTATGTCAATGTACATATGTCAACGTTATGTAGATTTTGTTTATTTTGTCCCTGTGTTTTCTACAATACATAAAATAAAAATTCTGTAAATAAAAATGTGAAAAAGTACTTAGCAAATAAAGGTTATAATTTTTCTGATACAATCAATGACTCAGGCCACAGGATTCTGATTTAGGTCTAATCTGCTCATCGAATTGCTATACCTCATTCCCTCTTTCGGACAACTGGGATTAGGGCAGTCTGTCATTTCGGTATGACACATTATGGGGACATGCTGTACAGTCACAGCAAGCCGAGACACACTAGGCAAATTTCATGAGAATTTTTGGACCCGATGTTAAAGCAACATAACTTAGAGTACGGACTAGAATTTGAACCTGGCTTTGAAGCATTTAACAACTTGTTCTTGCTTTTGCAGAAAGCTAACCATACAAAAAGCACTGTCAGATTTTGAGAGGAAACAGTACTCACTGACCTTGAAATAAATGATTAGAAAGTTTGGTGTGGATGTGATAGGAGAACATATCACATAGTCTCATACTGAATGACCAGTGAAAAATACCTATATTAATCTGTAATGCAAGAAACAGTGTGCTTTTCTGAATTGTAAAGGGAGGACTAGACATTGCGTGACTCCAAGTTGACTTTGCATATGCCCTGCCAATTCTCACAATTCATTTTAAAGACACGAAAATATCCCAAAATGTTAAATGTTATACGTCATGACTTGAATAAAACTGAGGATAAAAACATAAAAACAGGGTTATTGATGGGAATGTTTTTAATACACTGTGAGAACAAGTTGCATGCAAGATACATACAGTGACTAGTCTCGTAATTGCCAGAACTCAAAATCTGCTGTTGGCTCCCCAACGTTGCCTTGTTAAATCTTGTTCATTCTCTTAAATACCAATACAGTTTTTTCATTAGCTTGCAAAGTTGTTTGAAATGTCTGATAAAACATACTTTGGTGATATCGTTACCAACATACCACTCAAAAATATAAATGTCTGTTCAGAGTGTGCTATTAGTTTGTATTAGGGTGCATTTGTGTTGCTAGGTGACCTCAACTGGGATATATTTAACCCACCAAAATATGTGCAACTTCAGTTAGATGCATTACATTTTTCCTAAATGGTACAGGTCTGATGCAACCCAAGTCTTTGGATAATCCAACTTTCATAGATATCATTATCACTGTGAATAAGTACACCACTGTAGTGATCTGCCAAGACCATATTGATCAATGTAGTATTGCTTGTGTCCACTGTTAAAATCCTTCCTCTTATTAATGTCCAATGTCATTTAAAACACTTTAGTGCCTTCTTACATGACCAGGCATCTGTAAATTGACATATAATCAATCTTATCTCCTCAGTTAAGGGGAATACACCTGGTCCTACTTTAAAATATATTACCTTACAGTTTTTAATAAACATAAGCAATTCAAGAAGGCCCATTCCAAAAACCACTACAGTCCCTGGTTCAGCTTTGGATTTTCTAAGATAATCCTACGGAAACACCTACTCTGGCTCATAGCTTTGGCCTCCAGTAGCCCATCTTATTTTCCTTCAGGGAAATAAGTGATCTCAGGCAATTCAGAAAGCAAAGGCAGGATTTTACAAACACCAATTTGCCGCCAGCGCTTCGGACCCAAAAAGGTTCTGGAACACTGTAAATATGTGTGGAAAGCATCATCTCCGCTGCCTACCACAATCATATGAGAATGTAGTCACTACTGACAAAAGCAGAATTGTTAAGAGCTTGTAAAGTCAATATATGTTAAGGTGGCCATGAATTTCAATCCTCCCTTCCCACTCCTGCAACCAGAATGTCTGCACCTTCCACCTGTAGATGTCTTTTTCAGTGCGCCCTGCTCTTAGTTCACTGCTGTCCAACAATGATAGGAATCATTGATGGACAGCAGTATTCAAACAGTGTCTCTAAATCTTCAAGCAAATTTAACTTCAAGCAAATACAACTCATTGTGACTGGACAATGCAGGAACACATCACCTGTTAGAAAGCTATTCTGGTATGCCTTCAGCTTTGAAATAAATGTAATTGTAAAAATAAAACCTTCCTCTAAGTTTATACCTGGATTACGGTGATCAGAGTGACGGACTCTATCCTTTCTGGAGTGGTGCTCTTTTGTTAACAAGGAATTGACAGTTAACAAACTAACTCCATGAGATGGTGAGGCTGTTAGCCTGCTTGCTATGTTAGTGGAGTTAGTCTCTAGCACAGCGTCATCAGCTTAGATTTCTTCATTGAGACTTTGACTGTGCCTTGATCTAAGTTCAATATAGCAGTCTTAGTAGAATAAAGCTGTCCTCCATTTCGGTCATGGACACTTGGTGTAATGCAATGATCGCTAATCGGGACTCATCTGACAGAGGTACTAATTGCTCTAGCATCTGAGTTCAAACCAAGCACCTATACGTGCAGGACCCTTTAGATCCCTTGCTTCTAAGGAAATTACTTTAAACCAATCACTGATCATAAACTGGATGTAATTGGCCTGTGTGAAACCTGGTTTAAGCCTGATGAATTCATTGTCCTAAATACGCCTCTCCTCCTGGTTACACTAGTAAGCACATTCCCTGTGCACCATGCAAGGTGTCATAAACATTTGCAACACCAAATATCAATTTACAAACAAATAAATGACAGAGTTTCTGCATTTTGAGTTTCAAGCCTACTCAATTCCTTTTTATAGCTAATATTTACAGGCCTCCAGCATTACTCTATGAGTTCCCAGAATTCTTATCAGATCTTATATTCATGGCAGATAATATTCTACCTTTTGTAGACTTCCATATGTCCAATGACCCTCTCGAAAAGGCCTTTGGATATATTATTGACTCTGAGTTTTGTCTGATATGTTTCAGGGCCTACACATTGCCATACTCATTCCTTGGAGTAGGTTTTGTCTTGGGGGATAGATATTTAAGATCTAACTGTGTTTCCTCATAATTCTGGAACATCAGACCGTTTTATTACTATCACAACAACTAACTCTCCTGTACCCCAACAAAAGACTTTTAAAAGCTGTAATATAAATTCTCGAACAACCCAAATACTTTTGGATGATCTTACGGACTCCCTCCACCTACCCAAAGATGTCAGAATAAATAAATCTCTTAACAATCTAACCAAGGATCTAGACTTGCATAATAACTCAGATGCGGTCATAGTACTAAAAATAAATATGCACCAAGAAACTAGCTCCCTGGTATACAGAAAATACCAGAGCTCTAAAGCAAGCCTCCAATGGAAATGGCGATCCACCAAGTTTAAAGTATTTAGATTAGCCTGGAAAGACAGTCTAGTGCAATATCAAAAAGCGCTCACATCTGCTCTATCAGCCTACTTTTCCAACCTGATTAAGGAGAACAAAACAATCCAACATTTATTTTTATACATTTGCAAAGCTAACTAAAAAGCAACATTCCACAAGTCAAGTTTGCTTTCACATTGACAGTAAAGTATTTGTGAACTTTGGTGACAAAAAGATCAAAATCATTAGAAAACAAATACTCTTTCCTGAATAATTACACTTTTCAAATAGTATGTTGTCCTGAAATTGCACAGAACTGCCAGGACCTCTGACCAATGGGGAAACTTGATCAGTTTAA
The DNA here is from genome assembly GCA_016801175.1 of Esox masquinongy. NCBI lineage: Eukaryota > Metazoa > Chordata > Actinopteri > Esociformes > Esocidae > Esox > Esox masquinongy. The sequence continues at coordinate 83,790 of JACXGI010001030.1, read as the reverse complement.
TCCTGTATCGCTTGACACGAAATAGACACGTAGTTGCGACCTCTTAGCCTAGCAGTTGTCAACTAGATCCTATTCCAAGTGCATGTAAACCACAATAGGAGTTACTTCTTGTTTTTGGCCCTTTGCTGATATTATTATATGTCAGGTTGCTAGCTAGCCAGCCAGTTAATTAGCTCAACGCAATAGCTCTGGTTATGTAGCTCAATACTGTGTTAGCGGCTGTCAACAGTAACTTTATAACAAGTAAACTGACTATAATGCAATCATAAAAAAATATAGCCAGGCAACTATAAATTCTCCTAACTGTAGCCTAGATAGCTAACATACTGTCGATGGTCTGAGCCATTTGGGTAAAACTCCAGTAGTAGCTAATACATATAGTTTATTTAATCAGTAAATGAAATATGTGTAGTGAAATACAAACAAATATACAAACGTTTCATTAAAATTATTTCAAATTTTGCTTTACAGAGAGTAGTGACTCAGACAGGGATGAAGAACACAGTGGTGTTGAGGCAGAGTATAATGCAGGGAGAGATAGTGCAGTTAATATATTTTGTTGATAATAAAGAACTACAGTCTGCCTAATCCACTGATGTTGGCAAATAAAGGAAATCTAGTCAAATATTTATACTTTCAAACTTTGCTTTACAGAGAATAGCGATATATTGATTGTATATTAGTTGTTACTGTTTTCATATGTATCAGTTATGTTAATTTATATATTTTTTATGATCACACAATATATACACGCTGGTGCGCTTTAGAATTTTACCATAGTTTTTTGCAGTGCAGCTCAGATGAGATAGTAAAGTGATTGGTATCCAGTACACATTTATTTTGCTAGGAATTACCTGATTTAGATTTTGTGTCATTTATTGAAAATGACACAGTATATCGCTATTCTCTGTAAAGCAAAGTTTGAAAGTATAAATATTTGACTAGATTTCCTTTATTTGCCAACATCAGTGGATTTATTGAAAATGACACCAGGCCTTCCCTATTAATAGACTTGCATTGAAAGCAATCAAATAATACAGTTTAAAAATGTAGTATGTGTTGGACTCCGAGGATGTCTGAGGACAGAGCCCTCAGTGTCTGGTTCCTCTCTAGGTTTCTTCCTAATTTTGACCCTACCCGGGAGTTTTTCCTAGCTACTATGCATTAACACTTGTTGCTTGCTCTTTGGGGTTTCAGGCTGGGTATCTGTAAAAGTACTGTGACAACTGCTGGTATAAAAAGGTCTTTATAAAATACATTTGATTGATTGATATATCAATATTTTTGTTTGTCTTAACATTGCCCGGAGGAGTTTATAGTTGGACCATCTTTTCTTTAATACCACACCTTCGCTCCCTATCCTCCGGATGTGTAACACTTGCTAAAAGTGGCAGTAATAATGTTTTTTTTAAGCCAAACCTTGATCCAGATAAATCAAATAACTATCAACCAACTCTGAACCTTCCTTTCCTCTCAACCAGTTTTTTTAAAAGCTGTTTTCTAGCAATTCTTTGCCTTCCTGAAGACAAATAATATTTAAGAAATTATCTAGTTTGGTTTTAGACCCCATCACTACTGAGACTGCACTAATGAAGGTGTTAAATTACCTTTTAAATGTAACAGACCAAGTCTCAACGTCTTGACCTTAGTGCTGCCTTCAAAACCATTGATCATTTCCTGCAAACCCGTTGACCTATGCATACACATTCATGCCTGGTTTAGAACCTATCCATCAGAAAGATATCAGTTCATGAAGATGGTCTGTCCTTTGATAAATCAAAGGCATGCTTTAATGTTCCTTTAGGCTGTGTTTTGGGTGCACTTTTGTTTTCACTATACATACTGTATATAGAAACTCAATGTCAATTTTCATTACTATGCAGAAAGACATACAGCTGTACATTTCAAAGAAACAAGTCCCCAAAATTGACAACTGCTGTTTCAAAGAGACAATGACTCAGTCTCAACCTTTAGATCTTTACGGAAGAACCATCTCTTTAGCAGGGTCTATGATTAATTATAGTCTGACCCAAGGGTGTAAAAGTAAATGGCTAGACACTGGAATGGCAACCCATCCTTGGTTTCATTTTTTTCTTGTTGTCTTGCAGTATAAAGTACACAAAGGCCTTGTTTGGAATGCATTTTTTTTTAAACACACGCTTCCTTTTTCTCATTTTACTTTTTCATACATGCCAATAACATGGATTAAATGCAAGGGTCTTCTCTCAGCTCAGCCAATACATTATGCAGGCTGTTTTAAGCCTGAATTTTATTTCCCTGAGCAGTTTCAATTCTCTCCCGCAGCTCAGTTAGGAAGGATGGCCAGAACTTTTCATGTCTGCGTTATATAATACACCCTAATCATATAATATTCAGTTGCATGAAATTGTTTCTTAACCTCTCCTGATCTATTGCTATCCAATGTGTATCCCGGGGTTGCTTTAAAGTTTATGGGTGGCTGAGGTTGAATCATTGTTTGAAATTCACTCCCCAACTGAAGTTCCTTGCAAAGACAGTGGGAGTTATTCTTAAATTACATCTACAAATAGCAGGACCACAATCAACAAATGTTGTGATATAGTTTAATTAAAATGCTTGCTTCTCTTATTTAGATGTGCTACAGTATAAGGTGTGAATATCCTTTCAATCAACACTTTATTTGTATTAATTTCAGAACATTTTTAAAGTGTTTTCTTCAGTTTGATAATGTGGTGTGGATTTTGTAAATCAGTGGTGGGAAATCACACTTCATTTCCTGTACCGAGCCTACATATACACTGCTTTTCAGCTAACATACAAACATTACCTATGAAACAGCCCTTAATCCCTTGATAGACTGAAATTTAAGCACTAAAATGTGAAACCGTGTGGGTTTCTAGACTTTTACTAAGAAATGCAGAGTATGGTGTTTCTCTTGTATTTATGAGTGTTGGAAACCACAAACAAACAAGTGACAAATAATCATCTGACAAAGTTATAGTTTATTCAGTATCAAGTGTAAAGTACAGGATAATATCACACAGAAAAGACTACACTTTAGATACAATATTTATATGGAATATTTATTTAGATAACAGCTACGTCTAACAACAACCCTCTTAGCAGAAAGTGTTGGGTACCTATAATATGTATACATGTGTATTATGTATTATGATATTAAAATACTGTAGACTGTATCTACACCTAAAAATGACATAAGAGATTGTCCAAATATATTAGTCTATAGAGTTAGTTGTCTTTACAGATTTGTTATTCTGTTGGAATCCTTAAATCTACAATATTGAAATACTGTTTTTCTTTTTAACTAAGAAGAGATAATCTTTATTTCTCAACAGGAAAACAAAATGGAAATATAGTATGTCCATGGGTGAAGTTCAACTGTTGTTGTTTCATTGTGAGCCAGCCTTGGCCCTGTTCACACATCCCGTTCCATCATTCATAACAGTCCTGCTTCCAAAAATGTGGCTTTGCTCTTGTTCTCCTCTGCATTTGGATCACGGCAAGTGCATTCATCCTGATCACAGTCTGCCCCAAACTGAATAACCTGTCAATCAGTCATGTCACCAAGGGATTAGAAACAAAACAAAACTCTAGAGACAATAAAATCACAATCAGGGGTCATTTCCCCAACTTAACCAATACATCCACAATGTAATAGCAGACATTTAACAATGCAATAAACTTCAAACTATTGCCCAAAAGAAGCCAATTGTTTGTCTTACAGCAGCTATCCAATCCTTCATCTTAGTAGAATTGTATAGTACTATAAATGTGAGCTCTACACACTTATTTCTTCACAATTTAAAAGAGAAACAAATGTCTCCCAAGAGCTAAATAAAGGGAGTGATGTCAAATAGTTCACCATGGACGCAACGGTGAGAAACCTTGAGTATCGGGGGAGGGAATACACCACAGAGGTGAACGGATAAACACATGTTAAGAATCAACAACAGGGGTTGCCAGGTCTTGTCTAGGAAGCAAGCCATCACCACAGGTTGCAAAATAAACTCAGATGCCCTGCAAAGCAGTCTTTTGCAAGAAATGTAAACATGGGAGTCAAGCTAAATGCTGAGGCTAGCCTAGCCTTGATTTTACTGATGTTCAGTGGAGGTAATAGTTTTATTGAGGACTTAGCAACTGTTCCAGAAGGATAAGAAGAGAAACACTGACCTGAGACCGCTTTCTCCCATTATAAGTGTACTTGTTTGGCAACTCTGTGTTTCCAGTGTTGTTGATACTGCATGTTGATGGTGGCAGTGGTGAAGTAAAATAGTGCACAATGCAGGGATTGGGTTGAAATTTTAGGGGAAAAGCATAGCTTGCTGTCTGCACCAATGACCTCTGGACAAAAGAGGCTAGATGGTTTGCCTCCTTGGGTCAAACAAATGCCATCTCTTACACTATGCTATGTAGTTCTAAATAGTTCCGGTGCAATGTGTATTACGTCTTAACTTTTTTGAAAATGTTCTGATTTATGTATTGAATATAGACATCACTTTTGTCAACATAAGAATTATTTAAGAAGTTTTGAATAGATTCCAGCTCAAGCCTTGGACCTAAAACCAGACTCCACAAATCAAAGTGTTCAATCGGAGAAGAGCCTTGGAGACTAGAGGAGTTTCCATGGGCTGGATAAACACCAGTGCCCCAACGTTCCACTGGATCCACAGTGGCAGGATGCTGTCGCGCACTGATTATTTCCCTTTCTCAGAGCCCGGTGGTTTAACTGGCGTTTCACCGTTGCAGAAGACCACGGACACGCGGGCCTTCCCCTCATAAAAAAAACTATTTAGCAGGTGATTTATTTATGACAGGCGCTCCGTTGCTGAGCTAACTCATTCAAGGGGGAACCGGCGCTAGCCACACTACCGCCATGAGTCATAGCTACGGACATGAGAGAGACGAATGACCTCCAGTTAGTTGGCTGCCGCGGACTCTCAGGAATTAATAAGCACCATGAATATACAGTAGGCAAAACAGCAGGTATGTTGGAGGAAAAACACTGCCACCGCAAGACTGACTCCCCTTGGGAAGTATAGAAAAAAAAATCAGGCTAGCTTAGGGAACGGTATGAAGTTTGAAAACAAGTTCATTTACCTTTCTGGTGGACAACGTGGATGGACAGCAGTCCCCTCCATCATACTCGCAGTGTGCCCGGTTGTTGATGGTGTCACACCAACCATCTCCTCCAAACGGCTGGAAAATAGCAAACTCATTAAAGGTAGCATCTGCAAGGTGACATCATTTTAAACATGGGGTAACTTCCTAATTACGGACGTCAACAAAATCAGAATTCAACCACACCCACATTGAGATGAGCTAATAGTGGATACAATTCCCTTTTCATTAAATAATTAACACAGTAAAGAGTGGATCCCTGACCTCTCAGAGCTGTTATTCAATATCTTGCACGTGAGACAGGAACATGACACTGCCTTAACAATTTTTGCAGAACATTGGGGAGTTCTGTCTAACTCAGCAATTGCACGCAATTGTCAAATTTATGTTATATAAATCTCTTAAATGCGTCATAATGAAAGGCTTTAACATTTTTGACTTAACCTTGAATTTGATGTGCCAAAACTAAGAAAATAAGATACGACTGCCAAAGATACTTTTGGCTTTCCTCAGACCAATAGAATAATTTAAAAGGCTCCAGGTTGTACCTGACTTCACATCACAGTTGAATGGGAGCTACTGGTCAGATTTCTAAAGTTTCTTCCCTGTTAAAAGCTAGCCCCACGCCGGTCTTCCTTTCTGAAACTGCCAAGCCATCACACTATTTCATAGTCTTAATAATTTGGCAAGTATTTAAAAAAGATTAGCAGACAAATGATGTGATTCTGCCTTAGTAATACAAATAGTTATTTTTTCTGGATCATGGACCATATTGGTTTCAGGTTCCTTTCTAAAGCACTCATGCTAACAAAAAAAAAGAATACTTAAAAAGTCCTCGGGAACATCAGGGGGTTATGTCATCTTTCCTTTCATGTACCTTGTTTAAGTTATCGTACATATCTACCAATATGCCTAACTTAAAGCTGTTGTTTTAACAACTGTAAAATATGAGAAAATACATTTTGGGCTTGCAGCTGTGCAACTGGTTATTTATCTTTAACATGACCGGGTGTTTTGTAAAAGCACTTTGTGACAACTGCTGATGTAAAAAGGGCTTTATAAATAAATTTGATTGATTGATTGATTGATTGATTGACCCCTTAATTAATTGGTTGAATAAGTACAATGAGAGGTCAGAATATTTAAAGTCATTTTGAATCTATGTACAGATTCACTATTGAAATGTTCAGAAGCCTGCCCTGCAGTTAGCTGCGCTATTATGAGACCATGGTGCAAATCTTGCTTGCAGATCAACCCAGGGGTTCGACAGAGAGTGGTGCAATTGGCCAGGGTTAGTAAATTAATATTTTTAGGTTGCCTCATCATGCTCTTGTGACTTCTATTGGCGGGTTGGACATCTGTGAGTTTAATTGACAAAGAAGGCCAGAGTATGGGATTCTGGTGTAAACGTCCTGGTTGATGGAGCAACATGATAAAAACCAGAAGTATATTGGATGTGCTTTGAAGGATACCTATCTTGACATCGACTCTCCCGAATCTGCTGTGAGTCCCTCAGATACAGCAGGACCTTAATCACGAAATTGGATATCATGAAATTTGGAAGAACAAAAAGAGATAAAACATATCTGCAGAACCTGCAGACGCCTTGGTAAAAGGTATTTCAGATCAGAAAGAACAACTTTTGGTATGAAGCAAGGCAACCACGACATCAACATGACCACCAATGCTTATCATTTAGTAGACACAGGTTTGTGAGTGTATATTTCTAACAGACCTGACTCATCCAAAAAAATTATAATCTTCACAATTTCCCCCCAAATTCTTCTTTCACCTAAATGTTCTTAGTTCTTAATAACATGAGTAAGAGGCATGACTTTCCACTAGTGAATCATTCTGTTTTTCATTTGATAAAGCTGCCATTAATGGAATTTAAAAGGTGATGAGGGGTCGTAGACTCCACTAATGGATTGGACTCATACGGAGTGCTCCAGGAATCTGGGAACTAAGACATAAGGAGTCCTCCCCACTTCATAACAAAGCTCAGGGCCTGTCAGTAAATTTAACAGTACCCCCTCTTAGAACATACTTGGAACTCTGGTGTCCACTGGATTACAGTGTCAGTGTAATGTACCACGTTTAAAGGTGTTTATGGTACTGTGTCTGCCCAAGAAGACTTGGGAGGGAAGGCTGACTTCTCCACAGAACCGTATGTGTTTTTTTCATTTTATAAACATCCATTGTTGTAGTACAATATAATTCCTACAATAGACTATACTTAGAAACATTTCTTCTAATCTCACAAGCCCCCAAAGGATGGCATGTTTCCATGAGCTTCGTTACCGGGAAAACACAGAATTTCTCAATTGGGTTCCAGGGTGAAAAAGTTAAGAACCTTTGATCTAAAGTCCCTCCCAATGTGTTCTTCAATTTCATAAAACATTTTAGAGAAATGCTCAGTAACGTTATACTTGCAAGGGAGGGTGCCAGAGTATTATAAACAGAAGTGCCAATCATGTTGACCCCTATCTTTTTAAAAATTGTTTTTATTACTTGCACAGGGTTCAACTGTGAAGGACTTTTCTTTATACAGACCTATTTAAATGGTTATACCTAGAACCATCCATTAGTTTTAGAACCCTTGATGATGAGTTGTACAACTCTTACGCATATTCTTTATTACAAGGCATTACATATTGTATATGGACATTGTGTAAGGACAAATAGGCCCTTATTTTATATATACTGTGTACATGTACACAGTGGTCGTAAACACCTAGTTTACAGGCCACATCAGGTGTGCAAGTCATATTAGTCATGTTCAATTCCAATTGAAATCCAGTCTTAGTTACGGTTTACAAAAACTTGAACTTTTAATCACCTGCAATGTGCATTCATAGTTACTGCCAATATAGGAAAGAGTGATTAATGGGATAACCTAAGTTATCTGAACTGGAAATACCATCTCAGTAACAGATACAATAAGTCTAAATGTAACAGATTTGACTAATTAAGAAAAATGTTATTCATCATTGTGCAACGTAAAAAAACAGGTCTGTACTGCAGCTCTCTTCAGTTCCTGGTCTGTAATGCAGCTCTCTTCAGTTTCAACCTTCAGCCTTGTCTTCTTCAAGTGAAATGCATGCTCAGTTGGATTCAGGTCAGGTGATTCAGTCAACAACATTCCACTTAGTGGCACTGAAACACTTTGGTTGCTATGACAGTATGTTTGGGGTCATTGTCCTGCTGAAAGGTGAAGTGCCATCCAATGAGCATTAAGGCATTTGGTTGGATCTGAGCAGACAAGACCTTTCTGTACAATACATTTCCGAATTCATCCTACTGCTATCATCAACAGTGACATCATCAATGAAGACAAGTGAGCCAGTTCCAGTGGCAGCTATGCATGCCCAAAACACAACCTCATGTCACAGATATGCTGGTCTGCCAGTTCCTTTTTCTTCTACAGAATTTCCTGGTGTCATCACTCTGACACATGTTGATATTTGTCTCATCTGACCAAAATACTTTTTTTCAGAACCCTGCAGGCTCTTTTCTGTATTTTTAAGCCATCCCATTTTTAACTACAGTTTTTGTCACTAAATGGAGGAATTGTATACAAAATGTGCTGTTATTCTTAAATACTTCATCCGATATGGATGCCCACAAATGAAAGCAGGCAGTCTGTACTTTAAGCCCATCGTCATTTCAAATCCGAAATACTGGAGCAGAGAGCCAAAACAACAAAACTTGTGTCATTGTGCAAATATCTGTGGACTGCACTGTACATAGAACATGCAGGGAAATATGATAATAATGGGCATGGTTATGAGTGGTTTACTGTAAACACATTAAAAATAAGGCAAGAGTAAGCATATCAACCCCCACAAATGATGTAGCACTCTCCTTGTGGCCAATTTCAGCACTGTGTGTGATTTCAGGTGATTACTATAGCTAACCTTGGGCCAATAATTGTCATTTTGTAAATATCGGATCACTATGGCAAGTCGCATTATTCAAGTTTCCTCAAAATCAAGCATGTAATGTCTAAGATGTCATGTGTGACTTACTGCTAACAGAAGGAAAGAGGCAAAATAATCCCTTCCTTGATTTATATTGTAAGCGACAATGACAAAATCACACGCAGCTCTAGTAAATAAAATAAACTCGAGGATACTTTTACATGACTGTGCTAATTTCATCTTTCAAAGAGCTCAAACAAATCCTTAAATAACAGTAGAAATTTTCCACTAAAAAATCCACACTAGGTAGAGTCATTTTGGGGTGTAATATACTGCTGCTTTACTCAGACTCCATTCTATCTCCTGCTGACTGCTCAATAAAATAAGTTGAAATACTAAATGTAATTACTAAATGTACAATTATAGGAATATCAAAAACATCATAAAGGTAGAGTTAAAGCATTTTCACTTTGGTTAAAGGGACAATTGCCCTTAGATGTTATGTATCACATTTGAGAGATTTTTAGGTTAGTCAGCGGTGTTTCAAACCCAACTAATCAGAAAGAGACTAGTGATACTGTAAAAAGAGACTAAGGTACTGTAGGTAGAAAGAGATTAGGTACTGGAGGTTTAGAAACTACAGTAATTATTGAAATATGTGGCTATAGCAATCATTATGTAAAACACATAGCTACTCATTTTAGATATGGCTATTTTTAAAACTGCAAGTTTATTACAACATTGGAGCATAAGTGTAGTTGATAGGGATCTGTCTGCCGGGATGGAATTACTCTTAATTTACGTTTAAAATCATTTCGTAAAACAAATGGAAACATAATTTGTAGAACAAATAACTAGATTTAATGTGAGTTTGGGAAAGGGTGACTTCTTATAAATTTGTGAATGTGTTAATGTTCGTGTTTTTGCCAGCTGTAGCAGGATATAATGTGAAAGCTATAGCCTCCTCATTTGAGATATGGCTAGTTAAAATGGAAATTGATTTTACTCTTGCTTATTGAAAACCATGCATGTGGGAATTAACCATTGGGATCTGTCTCTAGCAATGTACTGTAAAGTAGGGCTGCTGACGGTAAGGCGTGACCGGTGGTTAGAAGACAGGAGGTTGATCTTCTGATTGGTGGAGGAATTGCTGAAGGCAACCCAGATGTGATGAATGACCAGATTACCAGTGAAGTCGTGACAGCACAAACATTTATTTGTACTTATATTTCCCTATTTTGTTAGGGAAGCAGTATCTATGTTAGCTATGGATTTTGGAAGTTGTGGTATTTCAAAAACAGACCGATACAGATGGTTACTCAACTGCAAAATTCAAATTTGCTTGCTGTAGATTGTGCTTAGTGGATCTTGTTTTTTTATGACACAAATGTATAATTTCTAACATTGGTAAATAGTACATTAAGTAAATGTGCTATGGTGACATGCCCCTTTAAAAATAACTACATTTTCAAACAACTCATATTACCTATACTACACTGCTCAAAAAAATTAAGGGAACACTTAAATCACAGATTGGGTCTCAATGAAGGAAATACTATTACAGATCAAAATCTTTACTGTAATTCATTGAGAACAAAATAACATAATGGCCAATGGAAACCAAAATTACCAACTGATTAAGGGCTGGATTCAAACTCACACTGAAAATCAAAGTAAACAATTGAAATCACAGGCTGTTCCAACTTGTGTGAATTTAATCACGGCAACTCATAATGTGACTCAGTAGTGTGTATGGCCCCCATGTGCCTGTATGCCCTCCCGACAACGTCTGGGCATGCTCCTGATGAGACGGTGGATGGTGTTCTGGGGGATCTCCTCCCAGCCCTGGATCAGTGCATCAATGAGCTCCTGGACAGTCTGTGGTGCTACTTGAGGGTATCAGATGCACTGATACATAATGTCCCAGAGGTTCTCAATTGGATTCTGGTTGGGGGAATGTGAGGGCCAGTCAACGGCATCAAAGCCTTCGCCATCCAGGAACTACCTACACACTCTGGCCACATGGTGCAGTGGGCCCTGGGTTCTTCTCTGGAAGAACCCAGGGCCCACTGCACCAGCACAAGGATCTGAGGGTCTGAGGATTTCATCCCAGTACAACAGCAGTCAGGGTACCGTTGGCTTGCACGTGGAGGTCTGTGTGACCCTCCAAGGATATGCCTCCAAAGACCATCACTGACCCATCGCCAAACCGGTCATGCTGGATGATGTTGCGGGCAGCATAACGTTCACCACGACATCTCCAGACTCTTCCAGCTCAAAGTCAAAGTATTTTATTTATCAAATGCACCAAATAACATAGCGTCATTCTAAACAATGAAACTCTTGTGACATAGCACACAACAAGTCTGTCACATGTGCTCAGTGTGAACCTGGTCTCACCTGTTAAGAGAACAGGGCGCCAATGGCGGACCTGTCAATTCTGGTGTTCTCTGGCAAATGCCAATCAAGCTGCACAGTGCTGGGCTGTGAGTACAGGTCCCATTAGAGGACATCGGGCCCTCATGCCACCTTCATGGAGTCTGTTTCTGGCAGTCTGGTCAGAAACATGCACACCAGTCGCCCGCTGGAGGTCATTTTGTAGGGCTCTGGCAGTGCTCCTCCTGTTCCTCCTTGCACAAAGGAGCAGATATCGGTCCTGCTGCTGGTGTAATGCCCTTCTAATGCCCTGTCCAGCTCTCCTTGTGTAACGGCCCGTCTCCTGATATCTCCTCCATGCTCTTGAGACTGTACTGGGAGACACAGCAAATCTTCTTGCGAAGGCACGTATGGATGTGCCATCCTGGAGGAGCTGGACTACCCGTCCAACCTGAATGGGCTGCAGGCACTGCCTCATGCTACCAGTAGTGACAAGGACACTAGCAAAATGCAAATCTAGAGAAGAATCTGTCAGGAAGGATAAGGAGAGAGCAATTGTTTGTGGCTACTACCACCAAAATCATTCCCTTTTTAGGGGCTGTCTTACTGTTGCCTCTCCAGTGCACCTGTTGTCACTTTCTTTTGCAGCAAAAGAGGTGACATTGATTCACTATAGCTTATGCTTCCTAACTGGACAACTTGATATCCCTGAAGTTTAATTGACTGTGTTATACTGTGATAATTATGTGTTCCCTTAATTTTTTTTTGAGCATTGTATTTTACTCAAACATTTTTCTGTATTTTGTATTTAGCCAGGCAAGTAGATTGAGAACCAATTCTTATTTACATCAACGACCTTGGGGGAATGTTACAGGGGGAGGACGGGCAATTAGGGTTAACTGTTTTGCTCAGGGCCAGAACAACATAGCATTCACCTAGGCGGTAAGTGAATCAGAATGAGTGACATTTTTGACACTTTTCAGGTGCCTTGCTGCCCTGGTATTAAGGTTTAAACACTGCAGTAAATGTTACAAATGTTTTTTTGTTTTTTTTTTAAATATGCCTTTCAAAAAAATCTAATGTACTGTCTTTGAAAAGCATTTTGGATTAAATACATTCCAAGTAGGACCCTTTCAAAGGGTCTTCCAAAGATCATAAACAAAAAACATCCACCCGTGAAGACCCCTTTTGCAACAACATTTTCAAATATATTAATCACCACAAAACTATCTGAGGCACACTACTTATCACATTAATAGCTTGCCGAGCTTTTTGAGTACAGCAGAGGAAAATACACATACCCACAGACAGATAGACAACCCAGTTATTTACTCTGTTTCCTGGCTTCTGTCCGGAAGGGGACTTCTTAGATTTTACTCCAATTTGTAATTCTACTTGCGTCATTCAAGTTGTTGTATAAAGAATCCTGAATTTACTGTAAATGAACCCTTTTGTTAATGATATTTACACATTTCTCCAAAATAAAAATTAAAACAACTCATCTCTTTCCAGATGACTCAGTGAGTTTGACAATCCCAGAATAAATCTGGCCTAAGTTTGTCATTACCAACACCAAGGGCGAAGATCCCCACAAACATTTTCTCATGCCACAAAAACAATCAATCTTTCCAACATGAGCCCTACACGGTCATAGAAGAGGGTTTACGCTCAGAAAGCATGCCTACTGGCCAAGTTTATTGCTAGGTGAAAGATACAATAAACAAACTGTAAAATCAACTGTAATGCAACAAATGATAATGTTTTGGAGAATCCCAGAGTTAGATAGGCAGGTCCTACTACGGCGCCTTCGGCCTGACGTGCAGCGCCATTGAGGCAATGTCTATTTTGGATCACAATCCTTTGGTGTGAAATGTTTACCTGATGTGTGTATGTCATGTTTCCAAATTTCCTCAATTGATACCACCACACCATGGCAATAAACCACAACAAATCTTCAAAGATGCTACTCATGACCATTGCGTCAGAAACTCTTTCCACTGAAAACCAGATGCTTCTGCCGTTCAGTGATGCCTTTGAAGGTGCTCCGCTACATACAACAAATTGTTTTGGAAGGGCTGATTGGATAATCTTGACACGCCCTTATTACATTATTCTGATGTCTGTCTCCCGCCTACCGTCTTTTCAGCCTTTGTCTGCTTACTTCATGAAAGGGAAATATTATTTGACTTCTTCGTTCTGATCAGCTATTTTGCTAATGACATTTATGGGTTGAGCGCAATGTGATTACAAGAAAATTTTGGCTTACATGTTGAAGGTAATATTGTTGCAATGTATATGATCTGTTAACTGACCTCTATTCTTATCATCATCCAAATTTGTTAAGGAGCATCCGGACAAGATCTAGTGGGGAGCATTTGTAACACATGTGGAGTGGTATAATTTACAATGTTGTCATGAAGTCTCTGGTTATAAGCAACTGTTTTGCTTAGCAACATGCATGGGAAGGCGGAGGGGAAAAATATGCTGACAGTTAGATGGAATATTTTAATACCATGAGACAGCAACAGTGTGTGCTCCATAGGTAATTCCAAGTTACACTAAAGTCAGATGAGTTGTGAATAAAATAAATCTCAGAAATAACATTATAAGAAATAATAATTATAACAAGAGTGTTATAAGAAATAATAAATACTGGTCTAATATATCCGAATACAAAGTTTACCTTTGATTTTGATTCAGAAAAAATGGATAGAATAGACCAAATCTAAGAAAAAGATGAAAGACAAATGTCAATCTGAGAGATTACGGTTCATACCAATATCATTGCCACTGATCAATATTTCAACAAATTAAAGGAGACCATGAAACCACCTCTTGACCTTCCATGGACATTCTTACAACGCGTTTTTGTTCTGAGTGTTTATAGTTTGTAGTACTTGTTTTAATTTAAAGTGTAAAGTGTTATAGTGTAGATATAACTGTATGTAAACACAATGCAACACACAGATTTCCATTACTATTAGCTTCAAAAGTCCAACTGAAAAGTCATTTGATTAAAAAAATCTTGAAAATTTTTTGTCATGAGGAGGATACATGCATACATACATGCTATTTCCAACAATTTAAATCTAGACAGAAAGATATCAAATATATAACTTTAAATTAAACCAAACCGTGTGTACTCATGACTACTGTACTGGTTAAAATAACATGTTCAGAGAAAATTACAAGCAATTACAATTACAAGCAAAATTGCTTGGATATATTGTTACAAATCAGTTTGTTAGATTGATATCTAACTAACCTGCTAAGACTGCTACATGAGCACAGTTTTTTTTCACTATTATAGCGTTTTACTAATATTTTCATAATACAAAACACCATTTGACCAGCTATCAAAGTACTTTATACAGTCAGCCAGCCAGGCAATGATAATTGTTTAGCCGGTACCAAGCCAGAGCCCAATAACTTGCCAGTTGAATCAGGAACTAAATAAATTAAAATTCACTAGCATATCAGAAAGCAAAAAGAGCGCGGAGACTTACAAATTGGTAGCTAGGACACAAAACAGTTGTGATACAAGAGATAATGTTAAATTAGCTATGAGATCCAAGGACAGAAGTATCTCAAGAGGCGAGAAGCAACCTAGCTAGCTAGCCTACAGTCTGAATGCAGAATAGCAAATCCAAAGTAGATAAATTCCAACAATATAGTGAGGGACATCAATATTGACAAATGACAATGCAGAGGACAGGAAAAAGGATTGATACGGAGTAAGGGCCTTTGACAGCCTGCACATGAGCAGTTGTGCAGACAAACATTAGACCCTATTATGAAATTCTGCACATGAGCTTTGCTAGCTTGCAAGGATGTCTATTGTAGAAACAGTTTTTAGGTGTCTTCATACTTAGTACTTAATTATAGTGCATGGTCTAAAATTATTTCTAGTATGCCTGATGTTTGTTTATTTGGCCTAATAGTGGTAAAGCACATTAAATTGTGTATGAAATGTGCTATACAAATAAACTTGCCTTGCCTCGGTAGGTAACTCCAGATGATATCCAAAAATATTTCCTCTAAAAAGTCAAAACCTCGAAACATAACCATTTTGAGAGTTATGAGGAACCAGATAATGTCTACTACATCCTGGACCACATTGCGTTGTTGCTTTGCTAACTAACCTTTTAAATAGTACTCTCTGAAATCAAGATTAGGCAACAGAATAAATATGTTTGTGGTATAAGTTTGGTCAACATTAATATGCTATAGCAGGATACAACAGAGCAGCCCATATTGGCAAAAGATCTTATGTCTCATCTTTAATCATGTTGATACAGTATTATTATTCTATGGCACCAGAACTGGGTTCAAATACAATTTAAAATAATTTTAAATGATTCAGATGTGCTTGTCTGACATAATGGATCAATGAAGTAGACCCTCTAAATAGGGCAAACTCCACCCACCTGGCACTGAAGAGCGGGCAAGAGAAAAACACTCAAAGAATTTGAAAGATTTCAACTTTTTGAACCTGGTCTGGCAGGCAAAACACTCACCTCACATGACTGGATACAGTGGATGAGTTTGGGATCCGGGTGCCACTTCATCATTCCTGTACAGACAATGTCCTGCAATGTAGTTAGTTGTTAGTATTTTAACAACAATAACAAAACGTTTTATATAACTGTTAATGTTAAGATACATAGATCCAAACCTTTTGCACTTTATAAGTTTACAGAAAACAGTATGCTTGTTCACAGGGCTTCCCTTATGTGAGAAATATAAATGACAAAATTTGATTAAAGTTAGAGCTAGATGTCTTACCTTGTTTCCCCCAAAACAAAACCCTTTAGACTACTTGCCCGTATTTGCTTTTATAATGTGATACAGGTGGAATCCAAAATAGAATGATAGCATACAAATCATACTGATTGACTGACAAAGTCTGTAGGAGTAAAAAGATACTCCATTGTGTCCCAGACATGATTTCATGTCTAACAGTATGCCTGGGATTATTCAATGACGTGCCAATAATATAACTCAAGTTATCAAAATCAGTGCCAAACTATGTGGACCTAAGGCAATAGGCTGTGCTGGCTCGGTGAATGGCCACCCAACAGAGGGTCAGGTTATGGAGCTGTTTATGCTAGTGTTTGTGTCCAAGCAATTCCACAGGTTCTTAAATGGCGCCTTTCTATAATAGTATAACCTCTGATGTCACATTTGACTCTCTTTCTTTGTATCATCATTTGCCATGTTTTTTTTATCAATCCGGCAGAAATGACAAACATGCAGGGTTCATAGTCAGGCTAAAAGTGTCCTAACCGAGCAAGAAAAAACAAGAGGTTGAATAAGCCGAATAATATGAATACATTTGGTAAAATAAGTTGCAAATGTTGGCTGCTGATTCATTTGCAGGAAAAGCTCAAAATGACAGACAAACGTATGTTTTTGCCTAGTATTCACTGGAATCATTTAAGCAAGCAACATGTTTGTGAAGCTCTAAGGTTACACAAGAGCGATATCAGCCAATGCAAATAAGGTTGAGCAAATAACAAAACATTACAATGTCTGAGTCAGTAAAACAACCTACCTGAACTCTTTCTGGCAGCATCCAGTGCTTGACGTTGTCTGCTGTGGTGCCATTGGCTAAAACCACTGGGTCATGCAAGGCCGCACTGCATGTTAGGTAGCAAACTGCACCTGCAGTGATACAAAGTAAGCTTTCCTTTCACCCTAATTTGCATCTGTTGAATTTTACATGTGCAAACTAAAAAACCTAAAGTAGAGACTAGTCAACTGTGGTTCAACAACTTGGCATCTCAGCTTGCAAAGTGTTTTACCACCTGCTACCTGTTTTGGCTTTGTTTTATTTTCCCAGGTGTATGGATGCCTTCTGGGATCAAACACAAACCAACACACATTCACAATTTTCCAAAAAAGTAAAAAAGATCGTTTGGGATTTTGTCTACTTTCTCAAACTTATATCATTGATTTTGTTTATATAGGCGGCCTCCATGCAAGAAGTTAGATGTAGATTTACACGCTAATTCTTTTTTCTTTACTTTCTTTGTGATTATAGTGTTACTGTGTCGCAGCAACTCCCAAGATCATGACATGTTTTAGCCAAAGAACATCATTCATTTGACGCCGCTCGCGTCAATCAGGATGTATGCTAGAACCAACGTGCAGTTGCCCAGCCTTCCACAAGAAGTCGCTAGAGCACGATGTGTCCAGGCCACCCTTTCCGACCATTCATTCTCACTACCTGGATTGTGCTGAGACAGACACATACAAATGTTCCCATCTGACTCTAGGAAGTAGTGCCTCATTGCCAAAAACCCTAAATAACCCTTTAACAACACTACTGCATGTCTGTGGCAATCATTTAAACCCTATACTCAATAGGAAATAGTACCAATACAACATATCACATGTTGAAATGAGAAATGTTATTGTTCCTTGGAAAATATACGCTCACTGAATTTAATGCCAGACACGTTACAAAAAAGCTGGGACACTGGCACCAAAAGACTGGAAACGTTGTGTAATGCTAAAAAACTAAACCTGGTGGAATATCACAGAGCTAATTAGGTTAATTGGTGACAGGTCAGTACCATGATTGGGTATTAAAAGATCATTCCAGAGAGAATGGGTCTGTCAGTAGTGAGGATAGGGAGGGATTCACCACTCTGTGAAAGACTGTGCAGGCAAATAGTGCCACAATTCAAGAATAAGTTATCACAACGTAATCTGGAGAAATCTCTGTACCCAAGGGACAAGGGCAAAAACCAATATTGGATGGCCATGACCTTCGGGCCCTCAGGCAGCACTTCATTAAAAATAGACACAATTCTGTAGTGGACATCACTGCATGGGCTCAGGAACACTTCCGAAAACCATTGTCTGTGAACACAGTTTGTCGCTGCATCCACAAATGTAAGTTAAAACTCTACTATGCAGAGTATAAACCATACATAAACAACATCCAGAAATGCCAGCACCTTCTCTGGGCCTGAGCTCATTTTAGATGGACTGAGGCAAAGTGGTAAACTGTCTTCTGGTCTGGCAAATCAGAGATTCTTTTTGGGAATCATGGACCCCACGTCCTCCAGGCTAAAGAGGAGAGGGAACATTCGACTTGTTATCAGCGCATAGTTCCAAAGCCAGCATCCGTGAGGGTATGGAGGTTCATTAGTACACATATCATGGGTGACTTGCACGTCTGTGAAGGCACCATTAATGCTGAACAATATATACAGGTTTTGGAACAACACATGCTGCCATCCAGACAACATCTTTTTCAGGGAAGGCCTTATAAATTTCAGCAAGACAATGCCAAACCACATTCCGGGTGCTATACTGGCCTGTCTGCAGTACAGACCTGTCACCCATTGAAAACATCTGGCACATTATGAAATGAAAAATACGACAGAGGAGACCCCAAACTGTTGAGCAGATGAAATCCGCTACCAAGCAAGAATGGGAAAACATTTCACTTTCTAAACTACAACAATTGGTCTCCTCAGTTCCCAAACGCTTACAGAGTATTGTTAAAAGAAGAGGCGATGCAACACAATGGTACACATGCCCCTGTCCCAACTTTCTTGAAACGTTTTGCTAGCATCAAATTCAAAATGGATATGCATTTTTCCAAGAACAATAACATTTCTCAGTTTCAACATTTGATATCTTGTCTTTGTACTATTTTTTCTTAAATATAGGGATTAAATGATTTGCACATCATTGCATTCTGTTTTTATTTGCATTTTATGCGGCGTCCCTACTTTTTTTGGAAACAGGGTTTTACAACAGACTGCTGTGCAACACTACACTACAGTTCTCAAAAGAATTGGACATGTGACTTACCAACATTGAAGCCCTGGTCACAGGCATACTGAACCTGATTGACATCAGGAGGAGGTGGGCAACCTCCATCTAACCTCCTGCACATGGTGAACTCCTCTGTCCACTTGCCTTCTTTGGTGCAGCGAATAGTAAGCTGTCAGGAGAAACATGAACAGAACAACAAGATAGTTGCTGTAAAGTGTAATGATTCAGTTCAGTCGGTGGACGTCGCATAATTTGTTGACTATAAAGAGAGAAGCCTTACATTTTCTGAGGTGTGGGGGCATTGGAGGGTACAGAGGCTGTTGTAGTGCAAGCCGTTGGTGCAGGTGTACATGCCTTCAAAGACAGCAGGCAGAGATGGACAGGAGACGGGTTCACAGCCCCCTTCCTCCCACTTGCCCCCCTCTAAACACTCCACCTTCAGAAACCTCCTTGGGATGCACCACACACACACACAGACAGGCACAGGCCCACATACCCACAAACACATGCGTACAAGACAACACGCAAACATGCACACATACACGCACGCGTCAGCAGTAACACCTACGTAGACAACAGTCTTCACAAGCGCAGAACTGACATACAATGACACAAACATATCTACAGAACATAAATATCTAGAAATGTACTACTTTCAGAAATATGTGGTGAATTTTCAAACCTCTTAATATAAAACTCATCAGACATAACACATCTAGCCGTACATTCAAAACCGTATCTATGTTTTTGTTGTTAACATTACCTTAACCTAAGCAAGCATTGACTTTCAATTAACTACTCCAACTAACCCTAACTTTAAACCGCATCCGATCCCTTACCCTTACCCAAACACTTATTGTAAACCTAACCTAAAACTTAGCAAGAACTTAAACTAATTTTTTGATAGTTTGTTAATTGTATTAATATCTGTAGAGTATATCTACACATGGTCATCTTTACTACCCAAATAGAGTGTAACCGTTATTGTTTTGTACTAATATTTTTACATTATGTGGACTTAGGTGTCATCCTGGACTAAAAGCAGGGCTGAAAGACAGAATTACAAAAGTCACATGCCCAACATAAATATCAGTGTGGCGATAACAATTAGCACAGTTGTGATTTTGAAATTGTATTTGAGTAAATATATTTAAAACACGTAAACGGTAAAAATTATGAAAAAAAGATAATATAAACCCATTTAACACTGCTTTTGTTTTATTCACATATTGTATTAATAATAACCCATTAGAGGTGGTTAAGACATTCACATATCTTTAAAGGGAGTTAGAAAACTCATAAAGAAATCCAGGTGCAAACGCCCGATTCTGATTTTAGTCGGTACCTTCAGTTGAACTGGGCCTGAAGAGCATGCTGAGTAGCATTAGAAAGTCTAGAACTAGAACAATGTCTTTGATATGCTATAAATAGTCATGGTATGAGGCTTACCCTACAACGTAGGGAGAAAATTAACTCACACCAGCAGCTTGCTAATGGGAAACCATCTCATTAGCAACATGTGAATGTCAACATGTGAATGTCTCATTAGCAACATGTGAAAGAAAGCATACACAGATATGCCAGGTTAATGGATCTAAAAATATGTGTAAGAATTGTGCTATTTAAACTCCGTGGGGAAATATGTCATACATTCAGTGTTCCGTGTTACATAAAATGGCAACCATTGACACCTTTCTATAACACGTTTATGGAGCTGGGCAGAAAAAGTCACACCTAACACAATAAATACTCACCTTTTTGACTTGGTGTTTTGGTTGCCAGTAACATAGTAACCCGGGTTACATCTGTAACGGCATACGGTACCCACATCGTGTCCTGTACCGTCGCACTGGGGCACTAGAAGCCTGGCGTTGGGAACAGTCGGAGGCTCTGGACACTCTATCTTACAGTACGCTTCAGGGAAGGACCAAAGCCCATCATCCAGGCAAACCAACCTGTCACTGTCCCCTGAAAAGCAAATAAACACAATTCAATTCTGCCCTCAAACAGAGTTGCAATCCAGCAACAATGATCGGTAGAGGTACATTATTAACACTCCGACATCTGGAATTAGTCTCTTTGTTCAAATGCTAAGTGAGAAGGGGAGTTTGTACCATTAGTGATTTCAGTAGGTTCAAATGGACCGTATGTGTCCATACCTGCCGGGGGGCCCAAAGCTAAATGATCTAAGGCCCCACACAAGGTTACGTTGGTATGTCTAAGTCATCATAACACTCTAAAAGTTGGTTTCATTTTATAGGTCTATAAAATGTACTATTTTACATGGTTTAAAGTTTTATAAGGTCTTTAAGCTTTGCTCTAGTGTTGCAATCATTATCAAAATCCAATACAGCTGTATAAGGAACATACACTGAGTAGGGTAATCCGTGTCAGTGGGTACAGACAAACTGGGATTAACATGCATGTTGGGTCAATATCGGAAATCAGTTAATTCATTTAGAAGAGCTTCTTGCTGGTCACAGCCTGTTTGTTTCAGTAGCATCTAGATCTGTCGCAAACAACTCATTTGAAAACAGCTTAACAAACTGCTGTCAATAACAGCCCATTTAAAAACAGCTTAAGAAACTGCTGGTTGCCATTTCTATTTAACCCTTTGTCCCATCGGGAGAGAAAGCGCTATGTTGTCAATAACAACTCTGGGTAGGGATCAGGTCAATGACTGACCTCTGAGTAAAACCCTGTAGTAGAATCTAGAAGCCAGGGGCCCTGGAGGTAAATGGAGGCAGGAGGGCTCTAAGCCAGCATGTTCTTACCAGTGTAAGCCCCACTCTGCCTTGCTGGCGACTGCAGGGTTAGAAACCCTCTCTTGTTTGCCTTATTTCCTCTCCCCACCTGTCAGCAGCCACCTACGGCTGCAAGCTACTTTCCTATTTACACAGAGCCTAGGGCCTCAGTCCAATGGACGCCGACCAAGACCAACTGCCAAGCTGTTCAGTTCAGTCCCAGTCCGAGGGCCGACTGAGCTGCCTCACAACAACCTGTAATAGGTTAGGGCAGGGCAGGACAGACGCACTCCTGTACCATGATGCCACATCAGGCTCGGCTCCAAGCCTCTCTGTGCCACCCAACCTATATGAGGTAATAGACAGAGTCCTCAGGTAAAATAAAAATATATATATATATAACAGCCTCATGGCTGAGACATTTGATTTTCCTTGCTGACAAAATGTTACAACTTGACTGAATCTACTTTTCCTTTCATTGCATCTAGTCCACAAGTGCACCTCTATAAACCAGTGGCGGAGCTTTCGCTCCCATGGGTGCGAACCGTGGAGCGCCCCCACACCGCCACCTCTCCGCCGCTAAATTATTACTGTTGCTAACTGATTTCCCAACTAAAAGATAGAGGCAGATACTATTAATATTTAATACAATTCTCCAAAACATTACGTAAGTTTCATGTACAGTACCATGATGAACAGAAGCTTGTTATTAGGCTACAACAAAACAGTTACAAAGCTTCACAGCTAGCTGCTATAAGCAGCGATGCTGCTCCCGTGATTGTAACGTCAGATCTATCCATTTTGTCTTGCTTCTGCAGCTCAACAACTTTACTAAAGGCGTTTCTCAAGGGCACATATCAGTATATTTAATTTTTACAATGTGTTGCTTTTCATTCCTCTGAGTGGCAGACATATCTACATTACATTTTTATGTTTTGTTACTTAAGCTAGCTATCTTCCACAGTTCAAATCCTTAGCAAATGAGCAGACAACATCCGACGTTACACGTAGGGATGCCATATTTCACTGACAATATACTGACCAATTAACCTACAGACTCCACATAAAAACGGCACAAATGCGATTTCTTCTGTACAACCATACTGTAAATCACCGCATCTGGCAACACTGGTCACAGCTCCACGGTCAATTTTTCAACAGTAAAATAAACCTCTTGTGGGCTCCTCTGATTGGCTGCCATGGGTGCCGTGCAGCCATCGCACACATACATACTGGTCTATAGCCTTTGCTATAGACCAGTATGTATGTTACTGTTGCAAATTTAAAGCGCCGTATGTGTACACTTTTCGTTACGACGCGTACCCTGAAGTATGGCGGGGGGGCTGCACGTGAAGGAGCACTGCTTTCCGAAAGTAGTCCCCCAGGGGCAGCTGAAGACAGCGAAGAAAACGTGAGACTGGTCAGGGAGGCCGCAGTCGATTGGCTGACAGCTCACAATGCGGTCCCATGCTCCATGTACGCACTGAAGCTCCGTCTGTTGCTTGAAATGTGATAGAAAGAAAATAATATCAGCGATCCAACAGTGTACCAAACTTGAGTAAATGGACCATTCCACAGAATCGGTGCCTTTTCCGTCCCCAGGCATTACATGCATAAATATGCATGAAAAGTATCTGTTTAATACATGACATCATCAAGCAGAGTGTCCTGCAGTTTGTCCTAATTACAATTTGATGATACATCATGTAAAATCTTAATAAAAACTACCTAGAACACTGAAAAAAATTGATTTTAGCCATCCCCACTCTCCAAGACTATGCTGCACCATAGAATATAATGATTAGAATCCTTCAGAAGTCTTTTTTTAATGTTTTGTTTTATTGTGTGACTCTATTTCCAATTTAGACATAAACATATTTTCTCATTGGAAATTCATAATATGTTAGCTAAAATAAAAAAACTGTCATGTCCGCAGGTTATCATTCAGTCCTTTTACCGTGACAAGTTCCCCCTTATAAATGTGGGACTTTCCACAAGTCACATGAGCAACAGGAAGTAGCATCATTTGAGTCTCCTGAGGCCATGGGAAGATCAAAAGTTAGTCCTCACACTCTTTTTTCTGTGTTTAATTATATTGAAGTATGACTGAGAATGTCAATCTCAGTGTTCAGTCCTGTTAAGTTCCAGTTACCTAAATTATTTCTTAGATGTTATTATTATTTTTAAAGATCGTTTTGGTAACCCATTTGAAAGGTACTAAGTGTTCTTATGATAATATCATTGATGCCATGTGGCTACATATCATGTATTTGTGAATGTTATGCTAAAAACTCAGTCCTGTTACTTTCAGTCCTGTTACTCATATGAACGGTAACAGAACTGAATAAAACAGGAGTAAAATAGCCATTTTAAATGTATCTGGTATATACACTACTGTCCAAAGTTAGGGGTCACTTAGAAATGTCCTTGTTTTCAAAAGAAAAGCATTTTTTGTCCTTTAAAATAACATCAAATTGATCAGAAATAAAGTGTAGACATTGTTAATATTGTAAATGATAATTGTAGCTGCAAACAGCTGATTTTATATGGAATATCTACACAGGCGGAAAGACGCCCATTATCAGCAACCATCAGTCCTGTGTTCCAATGGCATGTTGTTGGCTGATCCAAGTTTATCATTTAAAAAGACTTTAGAAAACCCTTTTGCAATTAAATTAGCGCAGATGAAAACTGTTGTGCTGATTAAAGATGCAATAAAACTGTCCTTCTTTAGAGTAGTTGAATATCTGGAGCATCAGTGTTAAAGTATTTTTGTCAGGTACATCGAATAACACAGCGTAATTCTGAACAGTGAAATTCTTGTGACATGGCACGCAACATCTACGCAGTTGGCATTAAGAAATATATAAAGCACAAATAATAACAAAAATATACATAATAATAGAAACTAGCTGCAATTCCAGAGAATGTAGAAATGGGAATATGGACAGTATGACAAGGAATCGTAAATATTCTAAGTATAGTAGTGCCTATAAATGGATACAATAAAATGAACATAGAAAGTGACCAGAGCATATGAAGTGTTCATGTGATCAATAGAACAATGTTGTTAGTTGAGAAGCCTTATGGCCTGGGGGAAAAAACTGTTGGTGTGTATGGAAGTATGTGCCCTGATGCTCTGGTAACGTATACCAGACGGCAGCAGTGTGAACAGAGCATAGCCTGGATGGCTGTAGTCTTTTATGATGTTCCGTGCTTTCCAAAAGCATTGTGTTTGGTAGATGCCCTGCACGGAAGGGAGATGGCAGCTGATGGCAGCCGATGATGCGCTCCGCTGACCATCATCGATGGCAGCCGATGATGCGCTCCGATCAGCAGCAGTGCAGCTGCCGTACCAGGCAGTAATGCAGCTAAGAGGAAGCTCTCAATGGTGCACCTGTAAAAGTTGGTGAGAGTTTTTGCAGACATGCCAAACTTCTTAAGTTTACTCAGGAAGTATAGGCATTTTTGGTCATCTTTGATGAACACACCAAGGAACTTGAAGTCAGAGACTCTCTCCACTTCAGCTCCATCGATGTGTATGGGTGGAATGTGATCCCCCCAATGCCACTTCCTGAAGTCCACAATCATTTCCTTAGTCTTGCGTTGAGAGAGAGGCTGTTGTCCTGGCACCACGTGGCCAAGTCACTTACCTCCTCTGTGTATTCGGTCTCATCATTGTTGGAGATGAGACCCAGGATGGTGGTGTCGGCCGCAAAGTTAAGGATGACGTTGGAGCTGTGTGTGGCCACAATGTCATGCGTGAACAGGGAGTACAGGAGGGGACTGAGTACGCAGCCCTGTGGGGCTCCGATGTTCAGGGTCAGTGTAGAGGAGGTGATGTTGCCCATTCTCACCACCTGGTGTCTGATCGTCAGAAAGTCCAGGATCCAGTTGCAAAAGGAGGTGTTAAGACCCAGGGTCCTGAGCTTGGGAATGAGCAATTGTGGTTTAATTACAGGCTCAAAATGGCCAGAAACAAATAACTTTCTTCTGAAACTCATCAGTCTATTCTCTGAGAAATGCTATTCCATGCGAGAAATTGACAAGAAACTGAAGATACTCGTGCAATGCACTACTCCCTTCACAGAACAGCACAAACTGGCTCTAAGCAGAATACAAAGAGGAGTGGGAGGCCCTGGTGCACAACTAAGCAAGCGGACAAATACATTAGTGTCTAGTTTGAGAAATAGACACCTCACAGGTTCTCAACTGGCAGCTTCATTAAATAGTACCCTCAAAACACCAGTCACAATGTCAACAGTGCAGAGGCAACTCTGGAATGCTGGTCTTCTAGGTAGAGTTACCAAGAAAAAGCCATATCTCATACTGGCCAATAAAATGCAAAGATTAAGATTGGCAAAAGAACAAAGACACTGGACTGAGGAAGATTTGAAAAAGTGTTATGGACAGACAAGTCAATGGTTTGAGGTGTTCAGATCACAAGGAACAACATTCGTGAGATGCAGACCAAATGAAAAGATGCTTGAGGAGTGCTTGACGCCATCTGTCAAGCATGTTGGAGGCAATGTGAAAGTCTGGGGGTGCTTTGGTGGTGGAAAAAGTGAGAGTTTTGTACAGGGTAAAAGGGATCTTGAAGAAGGAAGGCTATCACTCCATTTTGCAACGCCATACCATACTGTACCCTTGTGGACGACGCTTGATTGGAGCCAATTTCCTCCTACAACAGGACAATGGCCCTGTTGTAGGAGGAAACTATGCAAGAACTATTTAGGGAAAAAGCAGTCACAAAAGCACACACTCCATACACACACTCTTGCAAAAGCATACACACACAATTGTTACAGCTTTTATGTTGTTATTTAGACTAAGGTCTTTTTTTGCCAAATATAATGACCTCTGTTTTATCTTTGTTTATTTGAAGAAAGTTGTGTGTCATCCAGTTATTCTCACACAAGCACTCATTCCTGTTACTCAGTGCTCATTCCTGTTAACCAATGTTCATTCCTGTTACTTATTTGTTTTTTTATATAGAAAAATAAATATAATTTTTTATTTTTCAATTAGGTTTGGTCCATCATTTAAACAATTGCATGATAAATCACGTGATAGATTTTTGAGTATATTGAGGTTGGGGTCTTCCTTAAAAACAAAAAAAATGTCTTAGTGTTTTAAAAAAAACACATTTTGCCTGCTTATGTTGTGACTTTTTAGCTACAGATATATATTTTTTGAATATGTAACCAATTATTTCTCTAAAATACCCTGTTAACTGAGGGAAAATCAAAGAAACTAGTTGGCATGCCTTTAAATTGATATTTAAAAAGTTATAAGAGTTTTGGTAACAGGACTGAAAAACATGCAACCATCTTACATTAAGAAACCTTGTAAAAAAATTAATTCAATTGCCTGAGATTGACCATAACACATTTTGAATAGTTAAACAGATGTTATTAGATACAGTGCTGAAAAAAGATGAAGACTGAAGTTTAATTTTGAAAAGTTACAACATGCAAATGGCACCGATTCGGCAGAATGTCCCAAATATGTGCTAGGACTATCCCTGTACTTAAAGCCACAATGCCATCCAATGCTCCAGTATTCTTACAGCACCCTGTAGCTGACCTGTGGTTAAGCTTACCTGGAAGGGCGGATGTCCCTGGCCACTGAGCATGGTGAGGGTGAACCCTGGATGACAATGGACAGTGCAGTGGGAACTCTCCGACCTCTCTGTCCCAGGGCTGCAGGTGACCGAGGCATGCTCAAGCTGAAGAGGACCGCATGCATCCATCAGACAGGGCCGCCTTAAACAGCTGGACCATCACAATCCCATATACCAGGAGCAGGAAGACAAAGGGAAGGTATAAGAAGCTTTCACGTTGTGTTTGGTAGAATTTTTTTGATTGCGGCATTTCACTATTTCAATAGGTATCGTGTAGCGTATGTGTGTGTGTTTATGTATATTAGTGTTTGTGTGTGCATGTGCATGGCTGTGTCACGTGTTGTATAGGCATGTGTGTATAAATGACACTGTGTGTGTGTGTGTGTGTGTGTGTGTGTGTGCGTGCGTGCGTGCGTGCATGCGTGTGTGTGTGCATTACTGTGTGCGTAAGCTTGTACATATATGTACCTTTAATATATGCAGTGCCATCGGAAAGTATTCAGTTCACTTTATCCGCATATGGAGAAAGTTGAGATATACTTCATTTTTAATTGGTTAAAAAAAAATCTACCTACAAACCATAATGGCAAATTGAAAACACAATTGTAGAGATAAAAACTGAAATATACCATGTTCAAGTATTCAACCCTTAATTTAGTAAATTGTAGAATCTTTTGACGTTGATTACAGCTTTTAGTCTTCTTGGGTATACCTCTATCTGCTTTGCACACCAGAATTTGGTTAGTTTCTCCCATTCTTCCTTGTAGATCCTCTCAAGCTTGGTGAATTGCGATCTTCAGGTCTCCCCAGAGATGGGGTTTCAGTCCGGGCTTTGACTGGGCCACTCAAAGAAATTTACAGGCTTGTCCTGAAGCCACTCATGTGTTGTCTTGTGCTTCGGGTCATTGCTGTGCTGAAAGATTCATCTTCACCCTAGTGTGAGATCCTGTGCATTCAGAATCAAGTTTTCTTCAAGGTCCTCTGTATTTTGCTGACCAGTATTCCAGTCCTACTGAGAATCAGTCCCATAGCATGATGCTCCCACCACCATGCTTTACTGTAGGTATGGTATTAGCCAAGTGATGAGCGGGACCTAGTTTTCACCAGACTTAGCTCTTGGCATTCGGGCCAAAAGTAAAATTTTGATCAAATCGGATCAGAGTCCTTCTGATGGCATATCATATGCCTTATACTCAGGAATGACTTTCATCAAACCACTCTACTATTGATATAGTATTGCCAGATTGATAGAGTGCGGCAGAGATAGTTGTCCTTCTGGTAGGTTCTACTATCTTTGCTGAAACATTTTGAAAAAAAGCTCTGTTAGAGTGGCCATTGGGTTTATCACCTTGACCAAGGCCCTTCTTCCCTGGTTACTTAATTTGGGTCGACAGCCTGTTCTTGGAAGAATCATGTTGATTGCAAACTTCTTCCATTTTACAATGATGCAGCCCACCGTGCTCCTCAGAACTTTCAATGCTTTATCAATTTTTTCATCCTTCCCTAGATCTATAATCATTCTCAGAGGTCTATGGAGAGTTCCTAGGACTTCATGGTTTGGTTTTTGCTCTTACATGCACTGTGTGATGTGGGACCGCATATAAACAGGTGTGTGCCTTTAAAAATCATGTCCAATCAATTGAATTTGCCAAAGACTCCAATCAAGTTCTAGAGACCTCTTGAGAATGATCAAAGGACACAGGATGCATCTGAGCTAACTTTGGAGTGTCATGGCAAAGGATCTGAGTACTTCTGTATATAAGATATTTCAGTTTTTCATTTTCAAGAAATTGGCACAAAGTTTTTACACTTCGTTATTATGGGCTGTTGTGTGTAGATTGATTGCAAAAATATATATTTCATCAATAATGAATTAAGTCCATAACATAACAAAATGTGGAGAAAGCGAAGGGGTGTGAATACTTTGAATGTGTGTAGGTGATTGCATGTGTGTGGGTGTGTGCATGTGGAAGTCCTAGGAGACCCCACCCTCAGCGCACCCATTGAGGGCAAAGCCGCTGAAGTGACACGATGTGCGTAACGCGACTCCCGTCACGGCCACAAAGGGTGAAGAGAAGTTGAGCATGACAGCGCTGGTCAGGAAAAAAGGTTGACTCAGGTTGTGTGTCACATTCACCACCAGCGGATTCTGTTGGCATGACAACTCATAGGAACCTGAGGACAGAGCAGAAAGGAATAAGACATGTATTTTAAATTGGTAAACTTTATAAATATGGAGGGACTGTAGATCCATCTTTCCTTAGAACTTTCGAGTTAGTATCTCTTTCTCTACAGATCCAGAAATATGAGCAAATCACAGTCTGGTCATGTATATGTTTTCTATATAAACTTCTTATGCACAGATTGCAGCTCATTCAGCTTTTCTTCCCTATTGGCTGCTGAATTTACTTAGTCTACCTTTCCCAGACCTGGGAATCTTTGTGTCTACATTTTAAATTAGTTTACAAAACATGGGCTATAAAGTTTATTTTTTAAATGTTCTTTCAAACAGTCCCGGTTTTTTATTCCAGGCATACATTTCCAATGTACAATCTGGGCTACAGTATCAGTTCGATCAAGGGTGGATTTTAGCAACATATAGGCAAGAAAAGTTAGGGGGATTAGCTGCAACTAGGCTTCTGTTTTAAGATTGTATAGAGAATAAATACATTCACAGAACGTGGCCCATACGAAGGATACAAAAAGGATCTGCAGTCCCAGCAACATAATCAGCCATCACCTTCACTAGAGCAACCACTCTCCATAATCCTAACTTCATGTCCACACCCAAGCTAAACCCTAACCCTAACTTATCACCCTAACCCTAGCCATAACTGTATGTGTGATGACATCATGAAGCATCTTAATTGTCCACCACAGTCCTTCTGATGCCGTGGTGAAATAGTAAATAAAAACATCACAACATTTTACCTAGAATACATTTTTTTTTTTTAGAAGATGTCATTTTTCATTATTGCTATATTGTGACTATATGCAGTACTACATAGTCAACAAGTGTGTTTGATTTCCTCTTGATGACATGACAACTGCATCTGAGTTTTGGGCAACACATCCAGCTCTTTTGTTCCATGTTGGCTCAACACTTAATTAGCTAACACCAGACACAGATGAAAGTGGAAAACTATCAGTAAAACATTGATGAATAAGGGAAACATTATATTTGCCGACATGCTGCAGTAACATTTTTGGCACCAGAAAACAAACTACCTAGCTATGTGAACCACCCTGTTTCATCCAATATCATGACAAATAAGATTTTGACTGTTCTGGGCCTCTAAGACATGAGTTGGAAAATGTCAATTCAAACAGTCAGCCAGCTCTCAAAGAACAGGCAAACATCCTTTGAGGGCAGCTAGTTCATACCCAGCGAATGGTTTCGGCCAGCAGTATCAGACAGTTGGATGAAGACTGTTTTCCTGCACTGCTCTCCCGGCCATGCTCCGTCTGATGCCAAATAGATGATGACTGATGCAGCAACTCCAGGTTGAGCGAATCCCACCTTGGCAAACAAATTAAGTTACTTTACAACACCACAATGAGTTTGACTGTTTAACAATCTGTTCTTGAATGTTTTCCACTTCAATGCTAATTTGATTACATTGTAATGATAACAAGGGGGAAATAAGACAACAGAAACAAGACTGTATCAAACATGGCATGACAAATTGTACAAATTGTACAAAAATTGTACAAAAGTACAAAAATATAGAAACTTGCACATGACGAATGATTGTTACAACATGAGTTTGGAGAGAGTCAAATAGTGTTTTGGCCCTGGTTTAATGTAGTGCTCAATGAAGGAAACTGGGTATAACATACAACCTCTGTGTTGGACTGGAGTACTCTACCTTGAGCCATACTGTGTCTTCCTCGTCATTGTAGGTCTGAGTGTATGACTGGGCTGTGCATGGGACCCACGTGTCGTGTGATGGCTTCTCGTTAATCTCAAGGAACTGGGGTTTGCACAACTTCAATAAAAGGGAATCATATTGTAAATATATGAAATATTGTCACACAGAAAAATTACAATTGTGTC
This sequence comes from Esox masquinongy, assembly GCA_016801175.1. Lineage (NCBI taxonomy): Eukaryota > Metazoa > Chordata > Actinopteri > Esociformes > Esocidae > Esox > Esox masquinongy. The sequence goes on along the minus strand of JACXGI010001030.1, from coordinate 52,158 downwards.
CGTTTTAGACAGATCCAGTTTGTGACACGGCGCACTGCGTGAGACGAAAAGATGGGGGCAACTTCCCATGTTTTCCAGAAATCCCGGTGGAGAATGTTTCCAATGGGATTTCTGGAAAACGTCAATTTTGGGAATGTTTCCTGAATTTTGGTGTCATGCTCTGTGTAGATGAACGTTTCTGAGGGAAGCAGAGGACAGTGCAGAGGAAGGCAATGTACCTTGCCCAGCGAGGGCTCTCCAGTAGCTGCCAAGGCCGGGCACCTGCTCTGGTCCTGATGGGAGGCAGCGGCTGTGGAAGCCCACTGGTCATTGTACCCATGAGGGGTGAAGTAACCACAGTCCTGTACACTGTTACCCCTCTCAAACTCCTCACACACCCCGTCACCCTCATACACATAGCACAGGCTGGGTTCACCTGAGGCAGAGAACGCATGGACAGATATGAGTGGAACCTTATTTTCTTTTTAGCACACTACTTCTGTACATTAGGGCTCTTGTGGAATGAAAATGGTCCCTGTGAGACCCGGGTCAAATGAACAGTCTGGTGGCGAGACTGCGTTCAATTCCCATGGAGATCCTGGTCGGAAATGTATGCACTCACTATTGTAAGTCAATCTGGACAAGGACATCAGCTAAATGACTAAATGTATACAAAATGTAAATGTAAAGTAATAAGAAGACATTCCCTAACCGGGAAGATGCGCTTCAGTTAGAAAACTAAAAACTAAAAAATGCAATAAATATTATCTTATACTTTCTATCTGGAATCTCAAAGCCAACCGATCCCTTGGGAAAAAGAACAAAAACACGGACTTCCATAATAAATAGGTGTGACACTCATTGAAAGTGTCACACATATTTATTATGGAAAGAATTCAAAGAAAGAATAAAAAAGCAAAGCATCATGTAATACACAAATTATGTCTAATTAGAGGACACAGTGTGCTTAGATCAGAGGCTGGACTTGGCCCTATTTGTACAGACAGCTGCAAAGGTATAAGAGAGCATTTACTCATTGACAAGGTGTTTAATTGGCATCATTATCCAACATAATGGTCTCAAAAACAAAAAGTCTAGACAATATGAAATCAAACCACATTGGATTTCATACACTTTCAGTCACGGCATCTCTGAACCTTCATGATTCAGCTTACTTTTCTCCCCATTTAAAAAATTATAGTTCCACATATGTTCTGTTTCAAGTGGCAACCAAAACCCCTTTAGAGTGCATTACTTTGTTTCTCTTTTTGATCATATGTATGACATCCTTGTCTTGTCCTTGTAAATCCAAGAATATTAATTTTCCTCGTAGAGATTAATAAGGTATTCACTGCTCTGTCCAAATGTAGTGCACTATCACGGGAACTGGATGCCATTTGGGGTTACCCAAAATGTGTCCCTTCACTTACATTGACAACCTGCTGAAATAAAGTATGTGGGAATACAATGTTCAAATCCCTTGAATTATTTTAGTAACTCAGTAACCATTTGGCCTGCTACCTTCTGATCTATGTACATTTTGTGCCATATTCTAAAATTGAAAACACATTGCTTTAACTAAGAGAATGATGATGAAAGAAGGGGACAAAAGCATTCCCTGGGCATGGTGAATACATTTATAGAGGACACAAAAACACCACAACTGTGTGGTTGACATTTGCTGTTGTCACTGTGCAATGTCTAGTAAGAATGAATACCAGAGGCAGTATTTAGCTTGACAGCATTGTTGTGTTTTGAAAATGAAATCAAGCTAACTTTATGCAGTTAATGTACCTCAGGAAAGAAAAATAGATCTCACAATTCAAATCTCTAGGTGAGTGTTGTTTGAGAATTTGAGTTTATTAGATGTTGTTAGGAATGATAATAGATTATTGTACACTCTCAAAAAGAAAAGTTTTTATTTGTTCTTAAAGGGTAGAACCACTTGAGAGGCATATCCTAACTTCATCTTTTTTACCTTTAGTAATTGTACCCCAGGTCATTGCTCTGATATTTACCTCAGTATTAGGTACAAGGTTGTGATTTTGCCAAAGGAAAACCTTTCCTTTGTAGTGTCCCATTGCAGGGACTAACGCATTTCCTTGTAGTAATTTGGCAAAATGTGCATCCGTACATTACTTATACTGATATATTTGTAGCCAAAAATAACTGAAAGCCACGTCCCCCTAAGTCATGTCTCCAATATAATTGCCTTTCCATAATTGAGATTCCAGTCATTGACAGTAACTACCCAAATCCTGGGATTTTCAAGAAACTCTGTTTTAAAGATGCGTGTTCTCTCTAATTTCCAGGAATCTATTTGGATTTCTGGAAAACCTAGAAAATGTGGGAAACTTACCACAAATGTGTAACCTTATCTGCCAGCAGGGTTAGGTAGAAAGAGTAGCTATGCAACAGGGAAAATGTTTTCTAAATAAATAACTTTAATCGTTCCAAATGAAATACAGTATTTTTTCAATTACAATTACATTTGAAAATTAATTATTACATTTGAAATTAATTAGGGCCTATTCACACTAGATTTCATTGACAGTTTCATTTAGATTAGCAAGACTTGTCACAAGATCTGCATCAGTTATAATTGTTTGTAAACAGGTGTACATTCAAATTATTGTCAAGGATAAAGCTGATAACTTCTGTTAGCTAACTATGCTACTAGTAACTAGTAACAGTGACTAGTTAGCTACATTTTATTGGAACTCTGACTGTCAAACTTTACTTTTTGTTGTTTCAGAAAACACCATATCAATGTTTCATTGTCTGTGCTTGTCAAAATGAACACATCAAATAAGCTTTTATTTTGATATGTAAAATAAAATAAAATTGATTTTAGAATATTGTGTACATTGAATTTGGGATAGCTTGCAAGCAGCCTGAAAAAATTGCCCAGAAACTACATTGATTTAACAATCCATGTGAAAAGATACTTGTTGTTCTTTTGAAATGCTAAAATTACTAAATAAATAACAAACTACACAAGCGAGCCCAAAGCAACAGATAATTTTGGCAGGACAAGCACTATCCCAGACCTCTGTCGGTGTGACACATTCCCATTGTAAATGTAAATACAAAAAAAATGTTTTTACATATTATTTAAATGTTGTCCCAAAACCTTTTCATGTTCTAAGAGATTATATTGTTAAAGGTTGATTGCTTATTTTGTTTCTAAACCGTTTTAATGATTAGTTAAGCCTTTCAAAACATTTACACATGGCCAACTGGTCCAACGTCTGGACTCTATGAAGTTCCTACTTGCTGCTGTATAGCAGCGGTCTTTCTTTCTTATGTATGCTCCAAGAAGCACGGAATAAAAATGTTTCACGATTGCACAACATGCAGTTGCCTTTCGAAATGCAATTGCGAGAAAAACAATGGTCTCATTCATTACTCATGGCTGCAGAAAAAAACGTTTTGAGTTGGGAATGGGACGCTGAGGTAAAGAAAACAGTATCCCTGTCCAATAAAGCATAAGGCATATAGTCCTGTCCCCTCCATAGTGTAATTAAACAATAAGGCACAAGGCATATAGTCCTGTCCCCTCCATAGTGTAATTAACCAATAAGGCACAAGGCATATAGTCCTGTCCCCTCCATAGTGGAATTAACCAATAAGGCACAAGGCATATAGTCCTGTCCCCTCCATAGTGTAATTAACCAATAAGGCACAAGGCATATAGTCCTGTCCCCTCCATAGTGTAATTAACCAATAAGGCACAAGGCATATAATCCTGTCCTCTCCATAGTGTAATAACCAATAATTACAAGGGGGGCACAAGGGGGTGTGGTAAAGGGTCAGTATACTGTACCACAGCTAAGAGCTGTTCAAATTTACATGTGGTACATGATTATTCATTACTTATGTGTTAATTACGCATCCGATATTTCCAGATTTCTATGAAATATGACCTACACTAAATACGAATGTTGTGGGCGTCACCCAACAACAGAATGGGCGTGTTGATTGCCAATCTCCTCCTGCTCAGGCAGATGACAGCATCCCTTTTGATGTAATAGCAAACATTTTTTAGATTCTGTCTGAGATGTTTTCTTCCCCCTGCAGTTTATGTATTTGCCACAAATACAAGCACAGGATAAAACAACATTATTCAGGTATGAGTAAACAGAATAATAATTATCACGGGTGTGCAATTCACTCGAGTGTGAACTCTTCTTGACTTACACCACCGTACAACTTCATAATGTCAATTTGACCGAGTTTGAATTAAGCTTCTGCATGCAATACTCAATCTGTTGAGTCCCGTTAACATCACCTAGTAGGGCCTCAATTGTGGTCAGACAGTGGACTGAGAAAAGAATTACGAGACCATTCTAGTCTGTTCTTCACTCACCATTGCAGTTGAAGCCTGACTCCATGTGACACTTCTTAGAGCAGCCATCACCATCCAACAGATTGCCATCATCACAGTCCTCTGTCCTACAAAGAGAGAGAGAGAGAGAGAGAAAGCCTGCAAGGATCAGTAGACTCCATAATAAACACACTTTCTTTATAAACACACAGCCTTCTGATTTCACTACATTTGGCACCTGGTATAAAGACCAAAGTTCATGACACCAATATGTATGAGATCAATGTGTGTGACCTCAATATGTATGAGACCAAAATGTACTTGTCCAATGTAAAATACAAACATGTATGAGAACAACATGTATGAGACCAGTATGTATGAGATTAATGTATAGACCAGAATATATGAAACCCACATATGTGAATAAGTAAAAACAATATGTATTTTACTGATATGTATGCAAGACACCAGTATGTATGAGACCAACGTGTATGACCCCAAAATATATGGGATCACTACGGCTATAAATACTGACTAAACTGACTGACCCCTGGAGTAGTCCGTCTCCACAGAAAGGAACTCCGTGTCTGTAGAGGAGAGGTGGAGAAAGCTCACTGAGGACGCCTCCAGCTTCCACCTGAACTCTGTACTCGTACTCTACATCCTCTAAAATGTCACTGTGGGAACACGTCAAAACATGCAACAATCAATAGGAAACAGTGTTGAAATCATGTTTTGAACGGTAATTTCTTCCTATAATACTACAGATGTCATTGACTGTTCCCATTTTTTCCATGTGGAATTGCTGCAAATAGAAAATGTCCAAATGCCATAAAAAGGTAGCAATGACTGTACTGTCAAGTAACAGTAACAGCCAACTCAGATGGATAGTGCCTCCTGACATGCTATAAAAGACTGTACTTGTTTGTCTGTGTCCAGAATGACGCTAACCTCAGTGTTGGAAGCAGTGACTTTAAACCTAAACAGGAGGTATGGATGGTCTGGTGATATCATACCTCCTGTCCCAGGGCTATTGACCTGTTTTGGTCAGCTCCAAACTATAAAAAGAGCCTTCCATTGATTTCCCGGCAGCACCGCTTGATTACAATTGTCTCCGGCCAGCAGTAAAGAATGCCTACAGAAATGTGCATCATCTACTTTCTCAGGGGTGTCAGATTTCCTCCCCTGCTCAAATTACTCTTATTAATTATGAATCAACTCTGAGACCACTCTCTCTCTCTAGCATTCCACCGGAGGATATTTTGCAGGAGCCGGCTTGTTTCTTTTGTCGGAGACTTGGGGTCGTTTTGTGCCTTAATGGACAACGGGAACGATACGATCAGTTATTAATGTGTTTCAGATTCAAGCCAAACTTTTCTAGAAAGCATACTGGGGTGGGGGGTCTGAGAGGTATAATACATCATTGACCAGGGACTAACAACATTACTCCATCCTACTGCTATTTCACACACACCCCTACAATGTTTTGTTTGTTTGTCCCGACGGACCGAAAATATTCAGTCTATTTTTAAGGATTAGGTTATCAATCAAGTGCAAAGAGAAATTGCATGTTTTCATGGGACGTACCTCTTGGTGTCAGTGTAGACTCAGGGCCAGTCACAATGCTTAGGCTTACTTTATTTTTACTGGTCCCCTTCTCTCTCTCTTCACCTTCTACTTTAAATGACAGGCCCCTCTCACTGATCATATACTAGCCATGATGAGCATACAGCACAGAGCCTTCAGCGGGAGGAAATGGCTGAGGAGCAGCTCCAAACAGCCACGGGTGTTTACTGTTTCTGCTGGTCACATTTGGTTCATATTCCAGAGACTGCTTCTCCCCAACTCTAACCTCTTTGCCCTCCTTTTCCCTCCACATAACTTTATTCCCTTTGGTTTTTACATCTTTTTGCACTTACTGCCGCATGTGGAACTTTTAGAGATGAAACCAAATGTATTCCTCGACGTGACCTCCTGAGCATATCCACCTACTCCGGCAAACACTTGAAAAGAAACAACCTCCCACAAAGGGTTTAAGGAAAATTACAAAAGAATTCACCACAAATAAAGGTACTAATACCAAATCCAAGCGGACTAACGAGTTAAAAGCAAACTGGAACACAATAGAAAAAACTAAAGTTGGGAAATATCTAAAGGGACTGACTTAGGTTATGTGTAACACAATGCTGGAATCAGATAATCAACCTTACACTTTTTCTCACCATTTGTGATTAAAATTGTTAGAGGCCTGCCAGAATCCTGCAAGATAGTTTTGTTGAATAAGGCCCTTGATGTTGATTCGGATCAGTAGCTAGACCTAAGAAGCATAGCCTTCTGATTACATTTGGTTCTGTTTTGCAAAAACAGTGCCAGACCGAAACACTTAAGAATGACGAATATCTGCGTTTCTGGGGCTACAGAAGATTGCATTGTTTGATCTTTGTAACTGACTTGAATTACACTTTGATTGTGATTTTTGGGGGTGTGTGTTCTTAGGCCCACTTCTGTAGACCAATAAATCTGTGTCCGCGCAAAATAACTTCATGGAATATTCTTTAAGTATTTTGCTGACATCCAGTGTGGGGGGGCCACACTTATCTGTCAATCTTACCTGTCTGTAAATGTAAGCAGAGTTTGCTGGACCACGTCATCAGAAAACGGTGGTTGCCGGACCACTCGGTAGATCAGAGGCTGGCAGCTGGAGCAGAGAGGATTTTGAGGGCTAGAAGTGAGCATGACGGCGTCAATCTCCATCTTCTCATCGAAAGTGCTCAGTCTGACAGCGGACACCCTGTCACGGGTGTGCACGTGTAGAGTAAGAGGCACATCACAGAAGACGTGTTGGGGACCCATGTCCAAAACCCCGCCAGTGTCTGTAATCAGCTCGACCTTGGTGTTCGCCTGCTCGTCTGTCGAGACAACAGGGTGGCTAATTTTCGCCTGTATGATCCAGCATTTCCGGAGCAAAATGTATCACTACGAGTTAGCCCCTTTACCAAAACCTGAGAGACATACTCTTAGAACATCCAAAGCGTTATCCTTCAATGTGGAGAGTGTTCGGTAAATGCGACACTATCGGCCACTACCACCTGGGACCTACCGGCTGAGATGTAGGTGATCCACACGGTGAGGCTGTCGGCGACCACAGGGCGAAGGAATCGCAGCATCAGGATGCAGCCCTCCGTTTCAGGGCACGGGGACGTCACATTGGCGTCGTAAAGGCTGAGCTCCGGACTCCAGGCCTGTAGGCTTGGCTCGCAAGGCTGGTGTACATCCGGGGGGCCTATATACACACACCCAGGAGTTTCACACAAGAAACACACTAACGTACATTCCAAAAGGCGCACCGTTCTCTTTATAGTAAAATATGCTTGACCTATAGGGCACGTCTACTACGCGATTTAAATGCATTGCGTTGTTCAGTGGTCGGCTTTGCTTTACACTCTTTTATAGTGCTTCTGCTATGTCGTGTCAAGATTTGAATCACTGGAAAAACATGACTGCAGCTTGATAAAGGAACAGGGCTACTGGAAAACGCCAGCAATGTTCAGAGGGCAACATATTCAGAAAGCCTGGGAAAATCACATGACTTTGCTGCGGGACAGAGTGGTATTCTCCAGACGACACCGTGGAACACAAGAGACCCAGGTGCAACTTCACACAAGAAAGGAATCCATGCCCTAATTGCGACGACAGGACTCACAAAACAATTTACAAAGCATGTTCGTTTTCTCGGTGCTAAAAGAGGAACAGGAGCATGTTGCATGTCTCAACATAGCGCTGAGCTAAACGGCTGGATGGAGAAAAGGATAGAGGGAGAGAGGCTGCAGCAGTAGCCCCCAGCCATTCAATAAGCCTTAGCGTCTTCGGCTTCCCCGGCCTCTGCTATTTGCACCTAATGTGGCTCCTTCACATGTGTGGATTCGTGCAGGGTAAACATCGGCACGCCAAGTCAAACCATAAAACTAAATTGGTCTGATAAACAGAGAAGGCCTCGACACGAGCCCAGATTAATGGCTGTATCAGATGTGGCAAACGGCTCCCACAGGAAAGCCAGCCGCTTCAAAATCTTAGTGTATCATCCTTCCTGCTTTCAGCAACTTAGCCATGTCACAACTTTTCCCTTTCTCAAGATTAAATAGACTCCTCAGGTTTAGAAATACATGCTTAGGTTTCACTGTCTGAGCCCAATTATTACAAATTTTTTATGAATTTGTACAGGATAAAACTAGTACTCAGGTTCAACATTGGACTTGTACAACTTGGCCATTATCAAGCGCTCACTGTCGTGCATCACACTATATTTATGGTAAATGACGCTCTACCCAACATGCACGTATGAATAGCACATTAGACGAAACAGACAGGGAACATGATCAAGCTTTGCCCCAGGTTGTAGGCAAACACATCATCTTGGCCCATCGCCCAGTGTGTTTTTGACCTCCCCAAATGCATGCTCATGTAGTGGTCCACATCTGTGCTTATAAGCGAAGGGGCGCTATGCACATTTATATAACGCTGTCCTGGCTTCTCTAAACTAATGGTTTCTACTGTTGTTGCTGGATGGATTACCGCTGTGGACCAAAACATGCATTTTTATTTTTCAGAGCCAAAACCTAACCCTTGTTCTAACCCAATTCTCCTTCCCTGCTACTTATATTTCCCTAACCTGCAATATTATTTTATTTTAACCTGCCATTTTTAACATGCTTTGTTAGTTCTCCTAACCTGCTGCGTTCGTTCTGCTAACGCTCTGTGTTAGGTAACATAAATGGTGATATAGATGGTGAAGTCAAACATTCTATGGGTTTCTCCTATACGTCTGTGGAGTTATCCAACTCCAGAGTCAGCTTTAGCCTATAGGCAGCTGGTTACACTTTTAATACGATATAGTAAAAACTGAAAAAAATGTAGATAGTTATCCACACTGACTACTGTCAGACCCCGACAGATTGTTTTTAATAACAGTGATAACAGTTGAATAACAGTGATAAACAGTCAGTGAAACCCTATACAGTGAGATTGCTTTTAGTAGTATCTCATTGATGACACATCTTTCCCAAGCCAAAAAATATATGCATTTAACTGTATTATTTTGGAACACTTTATTATTTCACTTTAGTACACTAAATAGTATTAAAATAGAATTTAAGTGAAATTTGAATAGTATTAAGTATACTTAAGTAAAAATGGACCCACTTGTTTCATACTTTAGTATAATTAAAATACACGATTGGAATTTTTAAGACCATTAACATATTCCAAATGTTTTTTCAAAAGACTGTATAATAATGAAAATATGACATTTATTTGAAGTGTGTTATTAATTTATATATCTGGCTTGGGTAATCTCAATATAACTTTTTCTTTAGATTGAGTGCAGGGTGAATTGAGTTATTGGACATTAGGCATTTCCCAGAGTATGCAATTCTTAACAGAAACATGCTAGCACCAGTTTTGCCAGGTAGGATCTCACTAGCTTGTGCTTGGCTCTGAGCACTTGTGTTAGATTCTGACCACTTGGCTTCACTAACCTTACATTGAGTATGATAGTGTACGTTATCTTGGTTTAGTTTTAAGTTTTTTCTTGGACACCCATTAAAGGTCTAGGTCAGATCAGATTAAGTTTTAATAATGATATAAAACATATGAACTAAAAATTATCTGAGTTTTTAAAACTCCCGTATACACACACCATTTTGTTTACACCATTCCAACACAGAAAAGCTGCTTTTAAACAATAAAAAAATGGTGGAAGGAATTTTGTTTTACTAACATTCCTATTATTTATAGGCCATAATTGTTAAAACAAGAGTTTTGGCATTTAACAGAGTTACAGACTCACAATTGAAGGAGGCATTTATATAAAACGGACCAATCAACAGGAGTACAAAACATCATTGCTATATGAGTTTCATTCTTTTCAACTAATTTACCAATCACATCAGATTTAATATATATTTCCATTGTGATTGGTCATTCCACATATTTGAAATGTATAAAAGCCTCCTTCATTTTTCAAGCCATAAAACCCTTGTTTTCCTGTTCTAATGGAGGTTCTCAGGGCCCTTGATTGAACACATGGCTTACACATGGACAAGCAGGTAGGCAGACTCTCTCCCCCCATAAATTACGCTACAGTACACAACAAAAGCCAACAGACTGTATGTCTCTCCTCAGAACTATGGATTCCACTCTCCTGGCTAATGCCGTAATTGTCTTTATCATCATTATAGTGCTGCATGGAGAGTAATCCCTCCTCTCTTTTCAAAGCATCAATTCCATTGGAGGATTTCCACATATTTGGGTAGAATTTCCAAAATGTTTTATACACGTCATGTCAAGACTGGGCTTTTCCACAGTCAAAGAATCTTGATTGAAATAATAAGAAACATCTGTTAAATGAAGCGTAAGGTTTCAAAGCACTACAGGATACATCATTTTTATACATTACCAAAAGAGGACTCTGCCAAGCACCCTGTTTTACAAATGGCCAAAACAAGAGGGGTTCTTTAGCCTGGCAATTATCATTTCATAATATTCTTATTTTACATCCAGCCAGTCTTTATCTTTGCACGCACCTTCCCACAGGAGAATAGGGGATCCTCCTTTGTTACTTAAACTGCCCAGTGAATATCTCATTTGCACCTAAAAGTGCATATTTGATTAACTCTTACCCAAATAATGTTGCAGAGTCATCCAATAAAATCCAACCACAACTGTATATCTGAAACAGACCGTTTAAACAAATACTATACTGTGGATTGTCATACACCTGACAGGTATGAAGTAGTTAATCAACAATCTAAAGAAGGTTGAGCTACAAAACAGTTTCTGTATGTCTTTGGTTTGCAACTAAAACATCTAACTTATTTCACAAAAAAATCAAAAATGGCCAGACAAGCGGGAGGAAGCGGGAGCACCTTGGTGTTCCCGCTTCCACCATTCACAATGTTATCAGGAAGTTTAAAGCCAATGCTACTATATCCAACTTCCCTGAAAGGGGACACAGGAGAAAACTTGATGGAAGATCACAGTGAGGGATTGTTTAAATGGTGGAGAAAGCACCTTCATCAACTGCCACATATATTCAAGCTGACCTTCAGACACAAGCTACGACAGTTTTAACTTGCACCATACCATCGCCAACTGAAAGGGGGTTGTACGATACGAGACTCAGGAGAACACCTCTGCTATTGCTATTTGCCAAAACACACCTGAACTTTCCACAATCCTTCATGGACAATCTCCAGCGGACAGATGGTACCAAAATACAGCTATTTGGTTAAGCATACCATCTCCATGTTTACAGAAAACAATATTATGCTTCAAAGAAGAGAACACCTTCCCCACAGTCAAAAACATGGAGGAGGTTCAGTTTTGTTTTGGGCTTGCTTTGCTGACTCTGGTACTGGGTGTCTTGAACGTGTACTTGGCATCATGAAATCAGAATACCAAGGCAAACCTAGTGACAGAATACCAATGTCTAAACCAGGTCATGGGTCTTCCAGTTGGACAGTGACCCCAAACACACTTCAAAAAGCCCCCAGTAATGGCGCTCAAGTGGGTGGTAATGAGTCCAGATCTAAATCCCAAGAGGAGTGGGACAAACTGCCTGTACGGAGGTGCAGGAAGCTCATGCTAACAAATGCTATCACACATTGAGTTTAGGCTGTCTGTAATTTTGTAACTATGCCATTTTCTGATTTAAAAAGTTATATCTTAAAAACAAAACAAAAGTTCTGTAATATTAACATGGAAATACAGAATAGTTCAAATAGATCAAATACTTTTTCTACTTATTTTAAAGAACTTGTGAGTTTGAAGTGCAAGAGTGACAGTACCTTTTGGTGATGGTTGTGCATATGTATGCATGTATGTATGTACATATATATTACATGCATATTATTAAGCAGAGACTTTTCTCCAGATGTATTTACAGCGGTGTATCCATATATTTTAAGAATGGGTAGCATCAGAGCGATAAAACCCACATATTTGAGCCATGCCAACCAATATGTGGAAAAGAGAAATACTAACCAATAGCCTCTTCGGGTGTCCAGTATCCATCAGAGTCGCAGAGTCTAGGAGAGGTCGCCTCATAGGCATACTGATGGAAAACACTGTCCGTATCACAGTCCCTGCAGTTTATACCATCCACTGTGGAAGAACTGTTAAGACACTTGAATATAAGTATCAAAAAAACTTTGAAACTGTCATTATCTTTCTTAACTATATTGGTATGCATCCAACCTGGCATCTGATTAATTATTTAAATGAACAGTATATGTGCACTATGCGTTCATTATTGGCCCGGTTCAAAAGTAGTGCAGTAACAGGATATCGGTTGCCATTTGCATCATATATCATTACTGTTCATACATTATTAGGAGAAACTTGAGCTAGACAATATTATTCTACCTTTTGTGAAGTGGCCCTGTTACAGGCGGCAGCCAATGAATGGTGACCGAGTCTGAGCTCTGTCCAATCACCATGGGCTCAAGAGGGATGGGGGTGGGCATTCTGTTGTTCAGCCAGTTCGTGTAGACCAGATCCACGTAACAATGCATCCGAGCGACTTGATTTGGTGTGAAATGGTTGGTGCAGTTATCATCTGAGAAATAAGGAATGAATTGAGAGTAAAGTATGTTCCCAATGGAAATCATTCAAGCAGACAAGTGAATTTCGATGACTCGGTTATGATGTGGATGAATTTGTCATAGGCTATGCAATCCACAGTCCAAATGCAATGCACTCGGATCGAATGGAATACACACAACATGGCAGATCTTCATGGTCTAGAAGTAGGAGTACAGCACAACTGCCTTGTTTGAGCGACGGGCCTCGAATGGCTCCCTATTCACTATGTTCTGTAGTGCACTGCTTTTGACCAGGCCCCCCACCCCCAAAGTAGTGCACTCTATAGTGAATAGGGTGCCGTCCGAGACGCAGCCTGGCTGACGCCGACCACAGAGGCTACAGCAGACCCACCCGCATAACTCATGTAGTTGTCGTACGGCGTGCCGCGGTACACCGTCGTCCCGCAGGTGTCGTTGACACGGCCGGGGTCGTGGCAGGCTTTCCACTTGGGCGTCGGAGCCGTGTCTGCGCATAGGTCGCCGGTCTCCAAGGACGGGGTGGTCTCCCGGCAGGGGTCATCGCAGGACTCCCGCTCGCTGACCCCCTTGAAGACGTGGTACAAGCCAAAGACGTGACCCATCTCATGGATCACTGTGTTATTGTGCCCCGCGGTGCCGAAGTAGGACGGATTCAGCACCATTCCCCCTGTGGATCCGGGGGGGATGATATCATTTTCATGTCACTGTCACAGGACTCTGCAGTTGGTGACACCACTAAAATAGCCTTGTTTCTCCTCAAACACTTTTTTGTGGACTTGGTGATTTTCTAGTTGAGCTTGACATTTCAAGCAGAAAGACTGACAACATTTGTCTTACAGGCTCTCCTTATAATAATATATTGACGTTTGGTTTTACAACCAACTATTGTAATAAAAGCCCTAAACGATGTGACATTTATAACCATTTAATGATGATACAAACCTGCAGTTTTAAACTCACCATCTTAGGAACAAGCATAGCTAAATCTCCAGAAGTCATTTACATAATGACTCATGATGTAATTTATGGAATATAGAAGCAGAGGTTATTGCCCGTTATTAATTTTAAGTGCTTGAATAGAAGACATCCGCTGGGTCCACTGAGACAAGTTCAGTTTAATAGCACATTTACAGCCTGTAAACAATGACATATGTATTGCTGGACTACACTTCAACATTCACTTCAGTGGAGAAAACATTTCTAGTTAGGGTTGCAAAATTTCTATACATTTCCTGGATTTCCAGGAATTCTGTTCTAATACCCAGACAATTGAAGAAAATTGGAGGAGGATCTGCTTCTCAGAAAAAGACTTCCCGCCCTGACCCTAAGTCCTGATGGGATTCACTAAAAAGGTTCTCATCATACTCAGACTTAAATCAACGGGGCTGGGTGATCGAATACAGAATCCCATGTCATCTGATATACGAGCTCGACAGTTCGTTACAAACGCAGTGAAAAAACACAATTGATACTACTTAGCCCTTCGTCTCTCTAACAGTTGTGGCACCACTGCAACTTTCTCTGTATCATTAAACCGTTCGCTCTGTCGTCATATTGAAAGATGTGGCTTTGAGTGAAATTTCCTCAGTTCTCTGAGCTGTGGGGTCAATGAGGGGAGGGAAACCTGCAAGACGCTGGTCCATCAGGGACACATCAGAGTAAGCCCAGCTCAAAACACTGACTGGCCTGTTGACGCACTTCAACTCTAAAGAAGAAGAAAAGGACATCTGTGCTGGAATGCACCAAACGCCATCCCCAAGGCCCATAATGAATGTGCCAGGAGGTAAAGCAGCCTTCACTGGCTAGTTGGAACTAGAAATATTTGACATTTCTGACTTGCTAACAGGTTCTAGTTAAAGCCCTACACCAGTACAAATACTAGTAGGCACCAGTTTTGTCTGGAAAGACAATGCCTCAGCATATCCATCATGTTTTACAGTGATTTACGTCAACATGTCATCATTTTTGTTAAATTGTGATGTACTATTTGGCCTTGAAGCAGAATATCTGAGCGTCCCCTTGGATTTCAAGGGTAAGATGTTGTCTCTATTCCTAGGAGATGACGTGAATGATCCCCTCAGCCTACATTTCAGTTTAGGGAGGGTTTTTATTGAAATGTTGGACCCACCAGCATGGCAATATTTACTATTTAAAAACACCTACTTCCTTAGTGCTTGTTACAACCGTTAAGCGCGGCCCTGAGCAAAATGATATATTGATCCAAACTAATGCTTTTTTAAATAATAGCAAATAATCAGCATATTCAGTTCTTTTTTTATCGAGTCTGTTATCAAAATATAAATATTCATTTTAGAAATAATAAAGTATGACATTATTGCATATTAGAACCCAGCTGCCCCCCAAAATAGACGGGGGAAAGTTTGGGTTTACTTCAAAGTCTGGGTTCACTTCTAAAAGTACATTTATTGACTGCCAGACAAATTAGTAAGGACACAGTTTTCACTTCTCCCATTAATTTGACAAATACCAGTCTGGTCTGTGGCGTCTACTTCATTGCATCTCTAGGGTTAGAAACCTATATTACATAACGAGTCAAGTAAACGTTTTTCAACTCACTGATTGGATGTTTCATGCAATCAGTTGCGTGACATTGAATTGATTTGTATCTTTTGAGATGCTAATTTTTGCTACGCCAATTTTTGGAGGGAGACCACAAGCAACACAAAGTGATTCCAGATTGCATTGTGTCACATCATCTTAAGGGATAATTCATAAGAAGCAAGTTGACTCTAACAAAGTACAGTTGTTATTGGTTCTAGCTATTCCTTTAGCAACACACAGCCAAAACAATACTATTCCAAACCAATTAGAAAAAGACCATGCCTCTTCAGGTAGAACTGGGATTTATTACATAGCTGGACGTAAGGAAAATACTATTAGGTTTAATGAGCACTTAAACACAGAAGCAGTGGAAGCAGTCAAATAGGCAGAGATGTTTGAATGGCAACAGAGCATGACACTGCGTGCTGTTGTTTTTGTTTGGTTGTTGTCGAGGTTGTCTTTAAAAGTGGAAAGCTAACGATTAAGAGGCAATCTGCCGGGAAATCTATGCGTGCTCCAAGTGTTTTCTTTTATACCCAGGATTAAGGCTCATTAATCTTGTTACGGCTAATATTGAGAACAAAGAGTGGAGGGTCAGAGATGAGGGGAGTGTGAGGAGAATAAAGAAGGGAGAGAGTTACAGGGAGGTGTAAAGAAAGATAATCTTCAACAGATTTTAAAGACAAGGGCAATGCCGAGCCATTCCTCATCAGCATTTTACTGGTTTGTACAAAATCTAACAGAGGTCAGTGTAATCCACTTTGCCTTTTTTAGCATGCATATCATTCCTCGCGAATACGTTAAGCATTTTTGAAACAGCAGTCCTGTGGTATTTTGGACACATTAACTGCAGAATTGCTGCAGTGCATTTTTTTATATATCCTTTTTTCAGCCTAATTTCGTGATGTCTGAATTGGTTATGGCCTTGTCTTATTGCAACAACTTTGCAGCAGGTCTGGGATGGTTGAAGGTCAAGACATGTCTGATGCACATCTTGATAAACTGTGCTGCTTCTTATCCCACTGTTGGCTAGGAAGTATTCGCAGGCACATTTGTGGTTGAGAAGAGCTCGTTCTCTGACCATGAACCATGATTGACCTAACCACAAGGAGTCTGCAGAGCGTGATGAGAAAAGGCTGCCCTGTCGGACATCCACTCCTCTACCAGTAGAGGAGTGGATGTCCTCAGTTGGCTACTCCTCTATCAGAGTAGCCAACTGAGGGAGCAGTGACTTAGAACACCGTGCTACTAGAGTGCTCCTGACACAGTATTCTAACCACAGTTTTCTACAATCAATTTTAATTTGATAATGTATTCACTAAATGCATATATTTGAAAGATACCAAAACTCTGAAAGTTAACTGTTTAGTCAACTTAAAAAGTGAAATACCTTTCCTCAGCAATTCTTATTCTTCAGCTCGGTTACGTTTGTGTTGGAGTCAGGTGAAGACAAAAGGAATAGGTAAACGCTAACTTACCTTGGTGGCTGAGGGCCTCCTTTGCCCATGGCCAGGTGGCAGAACCTGCCAGCTCCTCGCGGGCGGAGTTGTTGGCAAAGAAAACGTTGAGGGTGTCTGTGCTGCTGAGCCGCAACATCTCTTTCAGTTCCTTCACACTCATATAGGCTCTGCAGCAAAGGCAAGACGCATATGTCATTAGTATTTATGATTCCTGTCCCTTAGTCTAGTGTATTTCAACTTGACTGTTTGTTCTCACAATGAACATCAACAGTACAGCGTGTGAAAGAGCAGTATCAAAATATAGCCCCAACGATTTTGTCCCAGCCTCCTCCCAGGGCCCCAGGACAACGTTCCTGGTTGTCACCAGCGCTTAATTTGCGATTTGGCACCTCTCAGATTTGTCTCGGTTAGGTCCGGAGCCTATTTTGCTGTTGCGTATTATTTGTCTTCTCCATCATTGTGCGCGCTTTGCACAGTAAGCATTCTACTCGGAGTTCATAAAGTTGCCTATTTCTGCAGCCCCTTGTGTCAGGCTCAGCCCCGCCTGACAAGATTGTGAAAGTTTTAGCTTTTTATGGTCGCTAGATGAAAAGATATGCTCAACACCCCCCAACAACCCCCCCCCCCCGGATGTGTTCTGGGACATTTACAAATTAAGCGTTGGCTCTTCCTCTCTGAAGTCAGGCCTGTGTAAAATCAATAAACTCCACAAAACATACAGATCAGATCACATGACATGGTGGTCAAAAAAAAGTCCTATGGTATGTTGTGGTGCTAGGAGTAAAAAGACAGTCAATCTGAAAATATTTTGTTTTTGTAACAAGTAGCTCATCCTCTGGGAGTATTCACTTCTCTATGTCCACCTCCTCCGCCTAAAAGGTAATTGTCTGAATAGTTTTGGATTGCTACATGAAACCCCTACATCCAGCCCACCCCCAAAATCCCAATTGGCATCTACTGACATAGAACTACATTCACGTGTGTCATTCCCTTTCATGTACTTTTTTTCCTTTTCTTTTCACAGACATGTCACATGTTATTTTTCCCTTTTTGCTTATATAGCTGGAGAGCCTTTACACATATCACTGGACCATTCTTTCGAAAAGATCAGCATCTTAGCGCCATTTTGAAACCTGCCAACAGGTCTAGCCTATTAGTTGAACCACCTATTGTTTTTTGGATAAGTTCCACCCAGGTACTGACTGAGTAGAGTCTGCCTCACATTCAGGTTTCATTAAACAAGCAAACTCTGTGCCAGTCTGCTTGAGAGCTCCAATTCAGTATTAGGTCAAGTGAGTTTCATAATACATATTTATAATTTATGAAGGATAGACAAGGGGTTGGTCGTTTTTTAATAAATCCGGGGTTGTTTACTTTAAATTCAACATTTCTGAAGCACTGTTTGGTTCATGTAATCCACTCAGTATAGCTAGTTCAGCCGGTTTAGAATTCTAAAAGTCATAAACAGGCTTCTTACAAAACTGGCACACAGAAGATACATCTGGAAAGTGGGTATTACATTGTGTAATACAGTAGGCCCTAGTCCTAGAAAATTATAAACCACAAATTTAATAGAATTATGCTGAAAATCGTCTGTGTTTCTTGGATAAATCTAAACTGGGACAGTAGAACCATATTGAAAGGCTATTTAACTTTTTCTATTCTATTTAACCCATTATTCTTTCAGAGTCTTTCAGAGTGATTTTTAAGAACCACCCAGTTTGCCTTGCAAACGGATTGAAACCACCAGTTCTGGATCCCCTCAGCAGCAGGGGAATATCCAAACATTAATGGCTGAAATGTCCTCCTCGTATTTCCATTTTCTTTCTTGTAATGCCAAAATCTTCATGTACCTGGCCATTCCTCATGGCTGTCTCTCTGTCTGCTTGAACAACACATTTGTGTAGTGACAGCAACTGGCTAGGGATTGAGTTCTATTGCTCAGCTGCAGATACCTGGACAATAACTCAGACAGAAAAATACCAAAAACCCAGACCCAAACATAAAATTGTCCGCTCTACAAATACCATCAAAATGTCATCCCTGCATTAATTCTCCTAAAACTCTGGATTGCAGTCCAGGGATTGCACTCTGCCAACCAGCTCAGGTTAGGACCTTTTAAAGACCTACTGTCAGTGCTGATATTCCAGAGAGCCACGTTTTATGAAGCCTTTGCATCACTGGTGGATTCGTAATTCATACTGTTTTAGTGAAGGGTAAGAGGTAGGGAAAACCTAGTAAAGTCATGGAGAGATATTACATCATTGCGAGCTAGAAGACAGAAGTCAGTTTTTGGCTCATGCTTTCCCCACACTTATATTGCTCTAGGGTGCTGGATGTTTAGCTGGTTTTCTTAGTCTTTAGGGCAAAAATACCACCCCCTCCCAAAATAACAAAACACACAGACTAACTGCACTTTAAGTTTATTGTAAGTGGCCATTTCATCTCTAAGGGAATTTGTTTTGAACATTTACATAGGCAATGTTTGTCTGACTCCTGACCAAAACTGACCCAACTCTCAGTCATCGACTGATACAGTATGCCTTGGGAAGACAATAGCGCAAGTTCTATTGGACTGATACAGTATGCCTTGGGAAGACAATAGCGCAAGTTCTATTGGACTGATACAGTATGCCTTGGGAAGACAATAGCGCAAGTTCTATTGGACTGATACAGTATGCCTTGGGAAGACAATAGCGCATGTTCTATTGGACTGATACAGTATGCCTTGGGAAGACAATAGCGCATGTTCTATTGGACTGATACAGTATGCCTTGGGAAGACAATAGCGCATGTTCTATTGGACTGATACAGTATGCCTTGGGAAGACAATAACGCATGTTCTATTGGACTGATACAGTATGCCTTGGGAAGACAATAACGCATGTTCTATTAGACTGATACCGTACGCCTTGGGAAGACAATAGCGCATGTTCTATTGGACTGATACGGGCAAACCTTCTTCAAATAAAAAAAAACATGTAGTTACGACTGATCAATTCCTTATAATCTCCAAAAATGTGATTAGGAATGGATCCCAAATTTATTTGAGGCTCCCAATAAATTAAAATAAATAACAAGTACTATGTAGAATCTACCCTATATAATTGACACGACATTTCAGTCTACAGGAAATTGTATCACGTTTAATGCAGTATATATGTAGTATGTAACAAAAATGTACAGGAGTATACTGTACATTGTATGTTAGGATAAACAATGAGGGGCGGTATATTCTATGAATGATAACCCACTAGGTGGAAAGGTATATGCCTCGGTTCATTATTTATTTATCACATCTGTGAAATGGATCAGACTATGAACACAGGTTAAGTATTTCTACCTACATGCTGTAAGCTAACAAGAAAGAGGCATTATGGCAAGGTATTATGCATTTTGTTTGAAACCCATATAAGCTTGCCTGTCAAAATGAAAAGAACAAAGCGAAGGAGACTTCTGGTTTTGTTGTTTAGCCATGATAAGTGTATACTTTGGCTTCTCTCTCTTTCCCAGTTTCACATGCTTTCAGAAACAATTTGAGAGTTTACATTAGTGTCCCCAACATGAACACACGCTCTAGCAAAACAAAATACCTTGAAAACAGACATTTAAGGCCTATTTAGTAAATCAAGACATTGCTAATCATGCGTTAAGCTCCAGAGATCTCTGTAGTGCCTCAATATCTTTACCATCATTATAGTTAAAAACTCACGAATGTGAAAGTCCCATAAATACAGAGGTAGGCAGCAACAGGCTTGTTTGGTTGTCGTAGTGAAGAGAAGCTAAGCATAATAGACAGAAAATCTTTTTTTGTCAAAACGAATAAAGAAAACCATTATGAATCATTAATGTTTAATTTAAATTAGAAACACACGCAATTGCTCTGGACACCGAAATGCAAAATATATTTTGATGTGACTAATTAATATGTTGACCGTCTAGACAATAGGTAAAACTGCCACAATCAACAACTGTTCATCCTTTCCAATTAACTGAAGTAATTACATGAATATGAGCACAGGTATAAGAGCAGCTCTCTCTGTTACACAGAAACTCATATATCAGGGCTTTTCCAGTCCTGCTAGATATCGTTCAATACTGCTGGTTTTGTCCCAGCTTGTCTCACCTGACTGAACCATTCAACTGATCTTTGACCTGTTGATTAGGTGAATCAGTGGCCGAGCTGGCCCTTCAACGGCTCTGGGATCCCTGCCAAAAAAAAACACGGAGAGAAAATAGCTCACCTGTCCGGGGACTCGGGGTCGAAACACGTCCTCAGGGTGTCCGTGACCTCAGGGTCGCAGCAGTCGCCGTCATCGTAGTCGTAGTGGATGCTGTTGCACTCGACATTGCAGACCCCATCGCGCCTCTTCCAGTTGTAGCAGGGCCCGAGACGTAGACAGTCCCCACCATCGTGGCCCGTCAGAGGGTGGTCGCACTCCGGGTCACAGTGCCTGTTCCCGATCTTACCGATCCGGCAGTTGCTGAGGACAAAGCGCTGGCGTAGAGACGTGTTCCTGACGGTGTGGACGCTCATCTCCAAGCTGATGTTGTAGGACAGGAAGGCCTCGACAAGGGCCGCGTGCTGCGTCACGATCTGGCCCTGGGTGACGGTGGGAAGACTCCCGTCATCGTTGCAGATGTTGACAATGCGGTAGCGGATCGTCTTCTCGGTGCGCAGCTGCCAGTGGTTATTGTAGCTGAGGATGATGTCTGTGTTGTCACAGACTGTTAATCCACAGGTCGGGGGGAGGAAGGGGGACACATGCTCCCGCTCGGGCATAGGGATGATCACTACGGACGGGTGGTAGCCTTCCTTGTGAGGACTCCACTGTCGCTCCGCCTTGGAGAAGTCGGCCCAGAGAGCGAGCTTCGGTTCCCCCTTATCATTCCGAGAAGCCCCTTTACGGAGGTCCCGGTGAGTCCGAGGGTGGCCCCATAACACGATGCCGCCGACGTGCCCTCGGAAGTTGTGCCCGAGGTCTGACTGGTCCCCGCCAAGGAGAAGAGTTCGACAGGCCTGCATGAACGGGCTGTGGAGGTTACCAGACTGCAAACCGCTCTCTGCCACCTTGGCACCATCTATGTAGAGAGTCATCTTGAGGCCGTTGTAGCTGGCCATCAGGTGAGTCCATGAGTTAGGGTGGTAGCGCTGATGGCCAAAGATAGTTGTAGTTTTTGGAGCTCGGTCGGTACGGACTGTGAAAAAGAATCTGGCATCTTTTCTCCCCCCGGACTCTACTGTCTGAATACCTACGGACCATCCTTTCTCGCTTAAGGAATGGGAGCAGTTGTCAAAAAGCCCTGCACAAAAGAAGGACAAATATTATTTTGCAAAAAAAACAAAACAAACATCAAGCATCCTCTTCTAAAGTAATTAAAGCCAAATTACCACGAGAGTTGAGGGGTTGAAGGTATTTCCCTAAACAAAGGCACTGATTCCCAGCTGTTTTTCTGAAAGAGAAACACATCTGGCTTCCAGATGTGCTATTATGCCGGGACAGCTAAAGGTCAGGGAACCCCTTCACCCTCCTTGCATACACACTGTACACACAAATTCTGACATTGTTGGGATATTGAAGAAAAAAAGAGGCAATTGTTACAAAATAACCCTTGAAGGTGGGCCAATTCCATGGTTAGACATTTTATTCAAAAGCAGTGGTTAGAAAAAAACATATTGATGCTGTACTATAATCTGGCAACAATAGAGTAGAGGAAAAAACAAGTCTGTCATTAACTAATCTGGTAAAATACTATGGTATTTTGCCAATCAAAACCAGAGCAGGAATGAATTATTTTAATAGAAAAACAAATTTGATGATACCAATCCTAACTGAAGATTAAGGCCAAAGTTGCACTATATAAGGCAATGTTGAATTGTAGTGGCATGTGAACAGGAAAACAAAAACAAAAAGGAAAGCTCGGAAACTGAAAGAAGGTGGACGCATTAGCACTACAAGAAGGACAGTATAGCTACAGTAGTTCCACTTGTCTACAGTCCTAGTACAACACAACTAAAGCCACACCTGGTGTGGCTATATTCACATTTGCAATGGTATATATAGTTTGATATGGGAAGACTTATTCTTTATTATTCAAGGAGCGTGTTTACATTACGTAAGTTTTAAATAGTGATGGACCAGAATGAAAGAGATGAAAGAGAATTGTGGCTAGATTTGCATCAGAGATACCTTTTTTCTATTGTGTAAACAGGTGAAAATCTAAATTGTCGCACATCACCTTCAATATGAGCATGCTATTTTGATTTTTATAACACAAGTTTCTTTCTTTCATTTTGTCGTACAAGGCCTGCTATGTGGAGGGAGTGTGATTTTGTTGATCCCTTTGTTTGTTAGGATAGTAGCAAAGCCCATGTAAAATGGAAAAGGACTTCATCAGTCTTTTGAAAACCCAACCCTGGAATACATTTTCTGTAGGGCAATTACCCAAATCTGAATGCCAAAGACACACCTTTATGGCTTTCCAAGAAGTATGGAGTTTTCCTGAATGTTCCAGTTTTCATCCGGACTTAAATCTGCTCAGACCAAATTTACTGAGCTTAAGCAATTTTTATAAAAGTAATGTTGCCCTTCAAAGTTGTTAAAATATTATTTTAAATGATTCACAGCTGTCAAGGCAAAGATGCTTCCACCAAAAAATAACTCTAGGATATGAAGACACAAAATCAATATATCTTTATTTAATATTTAATCCGTTATCTTGATGTTCTAAAATATTTTTAGATTGAGTAGATCAGTAAAAAAGTAGACTGTGTAGATCTTTAAGAAAAAAGTTACATAATGTACAATATATATTTTTATTATTATTTGAAGGCTGCAAAATATCCAGACTAAGGTGTGTAGTCTTACAGCATACCCAGGAAATGCTGCACATGCTAAATCACCTGGATATTACCTGCCCTTAATGAGCAGTTGGTGTTTTTGGTCATAGAATCCGCCAACATGGATCCTCCAGTCCCAAATAAAAAAACGGAGGAAAGGAGGAGGTGGAAAACCTTCATGAACGGTGGATAGTGGAGTGAAAGGAGGAGGTGGAAAACCTTCATGAACGGTGGATAGTGGAGTGAAAGGAGGAGGTGGAAAACCTTCATGAACGGTGGATAGTGGAGTGAAAGGAGGAGGTGGAAAACCTTCATGAACGGTGGATAGTGGAGGGAAAGGAGGAGGTGGAAAACCTTCATGAACGGTGGATAGTGGAGTGAAAGGAGGAGGT
>JACXGI010001030.1:0-27879 GCA_016801175.1 Esox masquinongy | reverse complement strand
CTCGGGATCAGATTTTTGGTCTGAGTCTGGAGTCGGGGAGGAGCAGTTCCCCTGGACGCTCCATATACAAGCACCATGGTCTTGCATTAGGTGTGGGCTTGAGAATGGAAGCCAATGTAGTGTGCAAAGGAGCAGGGTGACATGGGAAAGCTATGGAAGGTTGAACACCAGATGGGCTGCAGTGTTCAGGATATGTTGTAGGGGTTTGTTGGCACAAGCGGTAAGCCCAGCCAACAGAGAGTTGGAGTGGTCCAGACGGGATATGACGAATGCCCAGGGGTGTAGGAGTGAGTAATGGCAATACATTCAATATTTTTTGCAAAGGTTTCTTATTTTTACAGGGTACAAATTTACCTCCTTAAATAGTGGAAGTGCATTTGCCCCCTTTCTCCTCCTGCCCCTATGCCCTTGTGAGTGCCTGAATTAGGACGTGCGTGAGGAAAGGTTTTTCATCACGCAGTTGATGAATTTATCAACTTTCTACGATCATTTATTGTGAAATACTAAATTCATATTGCTTATTATACTGCCATCAACCAGTATCTTTATCCTACTATTAGACTAATGCCTGCAGGATACAAGGGGACTAAACTGTCAATAACAGTCTGAACTACATTCAACCTCCACATAAACTTTGCACTTCAGTTTACTCCTACTGTTTGAAGTTTCAAACATTTTTTAAACACAAGGACTTGACGTCTTGGATTTATTCCACCTTACAGACATTAGAAGAAAGACAAAACTTCAAGGCTTGTGAAAAATACACAGGAATTTTCGAGATAAATCAAATGATTGGGACGAATATATAGGGATTCATGGACATTTTCATCGGGTGGCTAGAAATGTTTTTGCTGGGTAATCTATGACTGAGCATTAACCCCTCTCATGATGTGAAAACAACAAATCTGCAGGGGGTGGCAACTTGGGTAGAACATTCCAGCCCTTAACCTGTTTGCACCTCATAACAGCAGATTTCCCAATTGCGCTAATCTTCCCAACTATGGGTAAATAACTTTTATGTTATTTACATTAAATCTAATATCTTTTAATGTCTTAACAGTGAAATGTAACCCCTTAAATTTCCTTACCAACAATGAACTAAACGAACCCAGACGTTCAGTCTACAGTGCAAGATAAATGGGGTGTCTCCACAGTAGAGCGAGGTGAGAGAGAAAGAGGGAGAATGTGAGGAAGAATGAGAGAGAGGGAGACAGAAAGAGAGAGAAAAAAGTGAGGAAAAAAATAAACAGACAGAAAGTGAGAAAAAAGAAAGAATGATTGTGGAATATCACTCACCTGCTATAATGGCTGGGTTCGTCTGGCCACCCTCTGGTTTGACCCACAGTTCAACACTAAACTTGGCCCGAGGAAGCTCAATGCCAGCTGCAGGATTTACCCTCAGTTGTTTCTTTTGTCCATTAAAGTACAAAGCAGACATCCACTTAGGGATGTCTGGGATCTGGGCACCCCACAACGTGCTGGCGGGGCCGTGGCTTGGTGGTCCCTCCTGCTCCCCGGAGAAGTCCTCAGCCGAATAGTCACTGTGCTGCTGAAACTTAGAGAATATCCCCCAGGAGTTTATTACACCCTCAGGGAAAGCTGGCCAACTGTCTTCACCATGGGAGACTGCCGAGCTACTGCGGACCTTTCTGTGGAAGTTGGAACTGTCAGTCAAATCTCTCTTCTGCTTCTTAAGCAGCTGCTGCTTGTGTGGGCCTTTAGAGCGCCCACCATCAACCACTGGTTTGTCACTGTCATGGTTTGATCCCACTGTCTCTTCAGCCCGACTGGGAGGTTTTTTACTGGAGTCGGGGGGAGAACTAACCATCCCCATACTCCTAACATGTCTCTGCTCCATGTCTTTGGGTAAAACTGCCTCCGAGTTACCCTGACTAACCTTCTTCTCATCATCGTCCCATTGAGAGATAGCATGCAGTCCTGGATGAGAGTTTGTGTCCGAATTGCACCCACCTGAACAGGAGGACTCCACAAAGGGAGTTCTGTGATAACCCCCTCTTTGCCTGGAGGTGTATCTCCTCGGGTGAGCCACTGGAGGGAGGTGTAGAGCTGATGCTGAGTATGTTGGTTGCCTTCGCTGTCTGGTGGACCAGCACTGTTCACTGGCTAAGTGAGCCAGTTCATTGTCAGCTCTCTGAGCCATTGTGCGCTTGTACCTTCGTATATGATCCGATTGAGCAGAGTTTAGCAGCCATGTGTTGATCATAATGAGGACAACAGCCAGTAGTCTGAGACACAACATTTTAGAGCAAAGATTTTGAATTCTTGTTTTGAAATGTTTTCAGTTCTCAAAGTCCTCCTTCTATGATATAACGTTGAATGCACAAGCAGCAAGATCAGATGTGATTAATTCACATATCTTCCATTAAATTAACTAGTGATAACAAAATAACAGTATTTCTGAAAAATAGTATTAGGGAATAACACATCCCTTGGATTCAAACTTCTATTGTTTGCTTAAGCAATTCCCTATATTTATTTGGGCAGGTCTATTTAGTGCAATGCCTTCAATGCCCTTTAAGCATTTACTTAAGTACTTCAAGGATTTGCTTACGTGTTTACAAGGCAGGTTAGTCGCGCCTATTTTCATCAGATGCCAGTTTTCCTTCAATACTTCAAAAAGCAGCTGAAAACCGTCAGTGCACTCAAATGAGGATCTGTAGCAGTAGGCCTATGTTACATTGTCTGAGCGCAATATTTTTAGGCTACTGCATATTGAGGTTCATCGTAGCCTATATCAGTTTATAAATGCTTCAGGCTTTTTCGCCAGTGAAAAGAAAACGACAACTTGCCTCTCATTTAGTCTCCCTGCGCGCATCACATCAACTCGCCTTTGAAACCTGCAGCACTGTAAATGGGCCATGCCTATTAGGGAAAGTGACGATCGGAACAACCTGCCATGATACCGCCTGTTGGAGTACAATGGGTGAACGTACTGTCATTAGACTACTCATTTGCAGCATCCGTTTAGAATCAGGAATTAATTTGTGAAATATGTTTACTATCAGCCGATCTGCTTGTCCATATAATTCAGTGGGAAGACTTTTGCCCCTGGTGGGATTTCTCTTTTTCCTCTTTTCAATATAGGTCCATTCAAGTGGTGCTTTCTGTTTTTTTGTATAATTTCCGCGGAAAGTAGAGGTTAGGCTATTTCAGGTCTGGCCATCAATCTCCCTCTAGTGCGCTTTTTTCGATAGTGCCCGCGTTGTTATTACCCTGAAATATACCACGCGATAGGGATACAGAAGTGTCCAAAACTATTCACTGAAGCTTTAAAACCAATATTTTGGGCTATACTGTAATGTCACATGTAATATGGTAAATATATATTGAAAGATGAAACTCAGGTGCAACTACATTATGCAGTCAAGGCTACACAATGGCACACATAACAAACCTAATTATAACTATTACCCATAGTTTTATGTGCTATTTATTTTCTCTGAATTTAGTTACAAAGTAACAGTGCAAGGTATAACAAGAGATGAGAGCAAATCAATGGGAATCATACTACATTCTGGTCCTGCTGAGACACCAAAGAAAAAATAGTTCATTAAATCACCTTCAAGCGCGCGTAAAGTCCTTTTATATCCCCAATTGAAATTTTGCATATAGTTTCTGCGCAGATGAACCGACAATCTCGCCCTCCTCCATTGCCTATTCAGAAGATCAAACCAACGCGCTGAAACGTTTTATCTGTTACTCTGACTGACATCACTAACCCTGCCCCTAAACATTACTAAGGAAAGGAAACCTCTCTTTATCCAGGGATACACTGCATCGTTGACGTCGAGTTCTGTGCACTGTCCGTCCAAGCATTCTTTCAGGCATTATAATGAATAGGCTGGTGCCCTACAGCAGCCACTAAACATTGATTCTGGCTGAGACTAACCCTTACAGAAAATATTTCCGTTTTAAAAGTGCAGTAAAAATGCAGTATCTGCACTGTGATATTTTGTAAGCAGTGATTGCAGAAAAACCTACTGTCACACTACACTCTAACTGCAGTTTTTTTGTCAGGTCACACCATCTCATTCTGAACAACCACTGTCTCTCACACATCTGCTCAACAGATGAAAAAGTACAAACACAAAGGATACAACTATTTATTTAATAAACTGGAATATAAACGAACCTGTCACATGTGCAGGCTAGATATAGCCTAGCTTGTTATGTATGCAGGTTAAGTTGGTAAGTGGTAATAATCCTCATGCTTTAAATCACTATTTTACAGCATCATTGGATGCACCTGCTAACTGAACAAACCAAGGTTGGGGTCAATTCAGTTCATTTTTTCAATTTAAGTGTAATTCATGAATTCAAAATTTCCAATTGTTTTAACTGCTTATTCAATCCTTTCCCCGGCACATAATGAAACGCATAGAATGTGAACTTCAGAATGCTCAAAAAAATGCTTTAAATCAATAATACTTTACTGTAATCTTCTTTAATTGCAATGTAAAATACCTCTTGTGATTAGTTGTAACTTGCCATTTAAAAACATGTCCCATTATATAAACCAAATGATTTTGTTGACACAGTAATTGTTTAAGAAGGGATTTAATGTTAATGAGAAACATATGCATCATCTTATGTGGGAGCTTTTCTTAAGTAAACGGTGTTGATTACTTTGCCTTGGGACAAAATTATTATTATAATATAAGTGATAGGATGTTTAACTACAAAAAAATTCTGAATATCATATTAAATGTATCCCAGTGGTACTTTGTTGTATATTGGCCCCTTCACTTTTTTGCTGCTTTTATGTATGGTAGAATTTGTGGGTTTTCTTTTCCAAAGACCTGTCGTCTAGGAATGAACTGTCTTTACTAAGTAACAACATATTTGTTAATAACAACTTTATACATATTGTAAAATGCCTATTGATTGAAATATCCATAGAAATTACACCCTGGAAAATCATTGAACCAGCTCTCCATGCTCACTTCTTATCATAACATCTACACCACTTATCCCAACAATATTGCATAGATTTGTGTCTTTAGATTTGTTAGTAAGATCAATAAAAGGGTAAGAAGACATTGAGACTGACTGAGATACTATTTTCCATTTTCTTAATTAAAGTACCCACTCGCCGCTAGCCAGCATTCGGGTTAACAGACACTTGTTAGCTAACTTGTATTGTTGCTGATTAGGTTGTCATTTATTTTTTTTAGAATTATTTACTTTACAGTGACCAATGGCATTAAAACATTAATAGATTTGAACCTTAGGTGTGTGTGCTACCAGTCCCACAGAGCACGCAAAGCAATAGGATTTGGACCATATTACTCATGTAACTAACTAAGCCATCATACCTCTTTATTGATCAAAACGTAGGATTGCAGCTGTTATACCTCAAAATGCACCCATTTTCTCACCCCCACTGTTTTTGTCAGGCTCAATTTGCAAATAGCCCAGCTCGAAGCAACTGGCAGTTATTGCAGGGGCCCCTTAAGGGGTAAAAAGGTTCCTAACAGTGGGAGGCAAGAATTCCGCAACCAGCCTGAGGATCTTGCAAAACATTCTGCTTTTTTATCGAAGTGCTTTGAGATCCAGCTGCAACTGTGTAACAAAAAAAAATGAATGGCTGCTGCCGGGCACCCCCACTGCAAAGGACCTTTAGGAGATTATCCTTCATTTGAGCCTGCCCAACCCCAGCCCGCCCCAACACTAAAATCTGAGTTTCCAGAAACTGAATGGGGAAAATCCAATCTGACAAATGGAGAGAGGGAGGGGGAAAGCACACTTTCAAGAGCATGGATAGAAAATGAATGAAGGGGCCCACAATTGTTTGAAGCCAAATGTAACTTAATGGATAATTGACCAAGTCAAAGTGTAATGTTGCTTTGCAAACTCTAGACCAAAAAGATTTATAGTTACATAATATGCTAAAACAAATTAAAATATATTGCCAACAGTAAAAAGTCAAATTAAAATGTTATAATTTTAGCAGTTCTGAATGCATTCTGGATGTATGTTGTTATTGGAAACTGTATGAGATGTCTAAGAGGAAGATTTATCTGGATGATGGCTAAGAATAGGCTCTGGGTGATAGCTTAATGTAAGCTAAGTAACAGAAACATTTGTTTTTAGCACCATTTCACCTTTGAAACCTAGGCCTAATTTTAACTGTTTAGGCATAATGTGTTTGTTGTTGCACTTCTAGTATTTTATGTTATTGTGGCATAAATTTGCTCCAGTGATACAGTATAGGAATCAAACATTTATGCAAATATCAAATCACATTGTGTCAACGTTTTTAGCAGGAATGAATGGTAAAAGGTACTGTAAATACTTGCCATGAATGTCCTTGAGACAAACTAATATATTCAATCAGATATCCAGTATTTTTCCTCTGCCTGAGTGTTCATTTTCCATGTTAATGAATTACATATGGATTTGTCCAAAATCTGTTCCAGAAGTGAAATATTGGGGGGAATGATTTGACATATACTGAGGCTGTTGTGCTGGCCTACATGCAAACACATTACTCCACTTTGAGTGACGGTAGATATGGCGATATGGAAAATAGACAAAATAGATATTAATGTGTAAGACAAAAGATGAATGAATGCAGATATGTTAATGTCAAATGTGGATGGACAACCATGGTTTGGTTATCACTTGAATGAGCTAGTGAGGAAAATGACAGAGGTGATTATGCCCTCTGCTGTCTGACACCACAACTTCTCTAGGCTCATTTACATCAAAAAAATGTATATCTGTCAATATAATTAATTTGCAGATGTGAACAGACAGAATTTGAGGAAATGTTATTAAACTACTGCACAAAACATTATGCTATCATAGATTTCACCAAAAAATCACCTAAATAATATTTTCTACACTTTGTTGAATTTTCAGTTTTATTAGTGCAGCTGCATTCATTACAGGGTGTACCTTTTCATACAACTTACTACTCCTGCACAGTAGGGGTGGTGATTTATCTTTGCTAGGAATTTAAATTTTTTAGGTGTCACAGGAATCTTGGTGACTTATTGGAAAGTGTAGGACTAATGTCACCAGAACAGAGTGGGTTCAGGAAAGGCAGAGGTACAATGGATCTGGTACTGTGCATAGAACCAAAAGTTTAAAAGGCCCAGACAAATAAAAAAGTGGTGGTAGCCATCTTTGCCGATGTTGAGAAAGCTTATGATAAGATGTGGAAGGAAGGGCTGCTTATCAAACTTGAATGCTTGAGGGTTAGAGGAAGGGTTTACAACTGGGTAAAGCACTTTCTGTTTAGATGGTCAATACAAGAGAGGCATGGCAGCTCCGCTGCTGTTCTCCTTAATGATTGATGATGTATTTTCCCGGGTGGGGTAAGATATTGGGAGGTCATTGTTTTTGGATGATGGGGCACTGTGGATGAGAGGGAGAAATATAAATCATTAAATCTTACAACTGGGAGAGTTCAAGAACCTATTAGTGAAGTTGAACAGAGGTCCCTCAAGTGGGGTTTCAAGTCTGTATATTTTAACGTCAACAGTGAAGAGACAACTCCGGGATGCTGGCCTTCTAGGCAGAGTTGCAAAGAAAAAGCCATATCTCAGACTGGCCAATAAAAAGAAAAGATTACAATGGGCAAAAGAACACAGAAACTGGACAAAGAAGATTGGAAAAATGTTTTATGGACAGATGAATGTGAGGTTTTTGAGGTGTTCGGATCACAAAGAACATTTGTGAGATGAAGACCAAATGGAAAGATGCTGGACGCCATCTGTCAAGCATGGTGGAGGCAATGTGATGGTCTGGGGGAGTTTTGGTGGTGGTAAAGTGGGAGATTTGTACAGGGTAAAAGGGATCTTGAAGAAGGAAGGCTATCACTCCATCTTGCCATACCCTGTGGACAGTACTTGATTGGAGCCAATTTCCTCCTACAACAGTACAATTACCAAAAGCACAGCTCCAAACTATGCAAGAACTATTTAGGGAAGAAGCAGTCAGCTGGTATTTTATCCAGAATGGAGTGGCCAGCACATTCACCAGACCTCAACCCTACTGAGCTTTTGTGGAAGCAGCTTGACCGTATGGTACATAAGATTGGCCCATCAAGCCAATCCAACTTGTGGGACATGCTTCAGGAAGCATGGGGTGAAATCTTCTTCAGATTATCTCAACAAACTGACAACATCAATGCCAAAGGTCTGCAAGACTGTAATTGTTGCAAATGGAGGATTCTTTGACAAAAGCAGTTTGAAGGACACAATGATTATTTCAATTAAAAATCATTATTTCTAACCTTGTCAGTGACTATATTTCCGATTCATTTTCGTATCTTTCTTATTAACTAATTTCATGGAAAACAAGGAGATTTTTAAGTGACCCCAAACTTTTTTGCTGGTGTTGTATATATTATATACTGTGAAGGACAGCAGTGGATTATGGTAGTATATCTTATATTTCAGAAACGTAAGATGTAATCCAGGCCAAGGTTTTAAGAATATGCTGTGGAGCAATCCGAACGACCCTGGCAGCTACACTTCAAGAAGAATTGGGAGAGATGCCGTTAAAGCTAAGATGAATACAAAATGTCCTCCTGCCTGGAGTGCTGGAAGCATGACCAAAATATATCTTCTAGTTTTGGGTATATGGGAAATGGATTGGCATTAGAGATGGGACTGTTTGAGAAAGAGTTTAGCACATCCCTGGTACTTCCTGTTATCCCACCTTGGTTATTTCCCAGCCCATAGTAGATATGGGTTGCTTGAGAGAATAAAAACTGGAGTGGAGGGAGTAGATTCAGTACGTATTGTTAAGAACACACTTCTTGCTTTCTTCAGTATATTGACAGAGGGATCTAAAGGCCCTGAGACAAGAAGAACAGGTACAGCCTAGTGTTCCCGAATTAAAGTTAGAATTGACAATAAGTAAAGCCGAAGCAAAGGAGAGGATATGATCAGTGCTGAAGAGCAAATGACAAGAGTGGTAAGATTGGGAGTGAAACGGAGGATACATGTACAACATCCAGGGAAAGGTGAGGGAAGGAAGGCCCTCAGGGTGAGACGGGAAGAAAATGTAATTACATGGATGAGATTGGGACACACAAGGCTTAATCGTACCTTGAAATCGATAGGAAAGCATCAGACTGGGAGGTGTGATTACTGCCAGGAGGAGATGGAGACAGTGGAACACGTTTTATTTCAGAGCCAGAGCTAAGGGAGGGAAAGGTAGATATTTCTATTGGAATTAAGGAATAGTAGTGTTGAAGTACAAAGTTTAAGCAAGCTATTGAGTAAATCTTGATGTGATATAGTCTTTAGTTATGTATTTCGTTTCGTTAGGGAGACTAGAATAATGGGGAGGATTTAGACCTTCCATTTCTCTGGCCCACTCTCCAGTCCAGTTGGTGGCGATAATGCATCTTAAACGGTAGTTGCCAACTGCCATATAAATATCACAGAGGAAGAAGAAGAAGAAGGAATCTGGGTAACCGAGGAGATTCGAGAGATTGGTTTTAATTCCTCAAAACCTTGACATAGCTAGATACTTTACGCTGAAGATTGCATGATTCTTGCGACTTTGTTATGATCGAATTGTTGACAAAGTCCTACAATTCCACCTAAAAAAGCAAGCCAAGCTTGTATGTATTCGTAAATTGTGGCTTTATTTTAGCTAGCGAATTAGCTAGCAGGCTAGCATTAACTAGCTAGCAAGATAACTACGCTAGCTAGCCAAATAGCTCAGCACGGATGCGGTGAACTACAACAAGCTTTTGGCCTTGGAATAGTAAAGCAACGGGCTTGAATTATGTCAAGCAACCGTCAACAGCAAACTGGCGGCGGAGCAGGGCCTGGGACAAGTAGCAGCAGTACTGGTGGCACTAACAATGCTAACAGTGACCCCAGCGTAGGCGGCAGTGCGAATGTGAACCATTCTTCAAATGTGCTCTCGCGTAGTCCTGCAACAGGTGACGAGGGATTGCTTGTACCTGCAGTAGTGGCTGTCCAGACTCCAAGAAGCTTAACACCACTAATTAGACCCAATTCATCCTCCTCTGGCAGCAGCAGAAAACGTCCTCTCCACCATGCACCCCTCTACAACGGTCTCTTGAATTCCTACGAAGATAAAAGCAACGACTTTGTGTGGTGGGTTTTCCTGCAGTGGTTATTCGCTACTGTACTTGGCTAGCTAACTTATTTAGTTAGCTAGCTTGCTAACTAGGGTGTTGCTAGATACCTGTAGCTAAGAATCTACTGTGGTTAACACAACGGCGTGCATTTTTGTTTACAATGTGTGGTTGGCAAGCTATCGTTTAAATGGATTACATGGAACAAGACAATGATCATGTTTAGCTGTATGCTGTCAAAGTTTGATTACGTTTCTAATTAATCAGATATTGCATTTAATTTTGTCTTTCCAGTCCAATTTGTTTTGAAATGATTGAAGAGGCGCACATGACAAAGTGTGGACACAGTTTCTGGTAAGCAAACTAAGCTACTGTATGTGTCTTTTAAAGACAGCTTTTAGTACCATTCCTATTAGCTTTTCGTACCATTCCTATTAACTTGTCGTTTTTCATCTTCTGACAATGCTACACTTCATTTCTATGCTGTTTTTGTTTAACTTACTTACATAGCCATTTTTATTTCTTGGTTCAGCTACAAGTGCATTCGCCAGAGTTTGGAGGACAGCAATAGATGTCCAAAATGTAACTACATCATTGACAACGTGGATCAACTCTATCCAAACTTTCTTGGTAGGTTTGACTCGCTTAATAAGCAAATTCATAGATGTTTAGGTTACTACTTTTACAGACTTTGCCCCTAAGGCCAACCCATTCTTCTATTTAATGCACAACTTTTGTTTTGGTCCTGATCAACAATAATAGTTGTTTTCATTTGTTACAGTGAATGAACTTATTCTTAAACAAAAACAGAGATCAGATGAAAAACGTCTGAAGATGGACCATCCGGTGAGTGCTCCATTGAATCAGGACATAAACACGCACACTTGCACTAGAAACCAGAACTGGATCAAATATTTGGCGTCAGAGGTCTATACTGGCATTCTTTACAAGGACCAAGTGATGCTAAGCTGGTAAATCAAGGCGTGCACAGATTAGAAGCACAATTCAAATTGATGCGGTAGAGTTTGAATTGTCTCTAGTGCTGACCATTAAACCCTACAGTTATTGACTGTAACAGGGTCAGGGTGCCCACGGGTCCTTAAAAAGTCTTGAAAGATCTAAAAATAGTTTATCTAAATAAAAGGCCTTAGTCATAAATTGTCCTATTTCGTCTTTTAAAGGTCTTAAAGTACTTAAGTTCTGTTAGCATTGTTTAGAGGTGATGCAAAAATGTGTGGTTTGTGAATGCATTTTAGCTCATGGTGTTAGGTTAAGCTTTTAAGCCAATAGTGGGATAATTTTAATCATGCTTTGATTAGATAGTAGCTGGGAGCCTGCATTGCCTGATATGTGTCAGATTTGTTTGAGATTTTGCCCCGGAACATGTGAATACTGCATTTTCGTAGCTACATTTTGTGAGCTAGATTGCATGTCATTACCGCAGCTGGGAAGGTGTGAATTAACAGCGAGCAACAAGATCAGGTGAGAGCTTTGTTTCCACAGTGCACGGGTCATTTCAGTTGCCCAGAGTAGTATGAAACAGTAGGCTATCTTAGGCTGGAGTTTTGGGCTGAAATAAGCCCTACAACATGAGCAAATACTTTATATCATAAGGTTTGCGTGCAGAAATCTTGCGAGGCAAATGGTGCCTATGCGAGGGAAATTGTTGCACTAGAGCCCTGAACATGAGAATATAATGCAGGCATCAACATTATGGGCCATTTTTCTTCTGTTTAGAATGGGTCAAGATGGCAAGTGTTCCAAGACGTCCTAGGCACAGACCAAGAGAACCTAGATCTTGCTAATGTCAACTTGATGCTGGAGCTCCTCGTACAGAAAAAGAAACAACTGGAAGCGGTATGTTTTTCTCAGCAAGTTCATGGAAGTGAATATGGACTTTTCAGTTATACCTTGATTGACCATTCACTCGTTGTGGTGATTCCTATAGGAATCCCAGGCAGCACAGCGTCAGATCTTAATGGAATTCCTGAAAGAAGCCAAAAGAAATAAACGAGAGGTGTGCAACCTCTGTTTTAGATCTCATCGTGATATGTTTCATTATTACTTACAGTATTTGTCTGTATGAGGAAATATCCATTTAACATAGCATTTTCTCATTCAGCAACTGGAGCAGCTGCAAAAGGAGCTAAACTTTTTGGAGGAGGATATCAAGCGTGTTGAGGTAAAATAATGTACATAGCTATTCACTTAGTCTGTGTTTTCCTGAAATAGATTGGAAGTCTGAGGTCTGGTTTACCGGGCACCGTTTAAGCCTTGTCCTGGAATGTAAAGTGCTAACCATAAATGTTGTCCTATCAAACTCCACATGAAACTTAGTCCTCCTAAGTTTTCATGTGCAGAAATGCAGGTAAATGTCTGTCGAGTAGTCTTCAAAACTAAATGCATTTAACATTTCCTAGGAAATTAGTGGACTGTACTCGCCAGTGAGTGACTTGGATCGCAACTTGGACAGCACTGTACCCAATTTTGAGGCTCCCTCACCTGCACCCAGGTAAAGTTTTGCACTATTTAATCTTGTGAATGGATCAAAGTAAAAATGACGCCTCCTGAGTTGCACAGCGGTCTATGCACTTGCCTCGCAAGTGTTTCTGCGTTGCTATGGCCGTGGGTTCGAGCCCCGGTCATGCCACTGCCGATTGTGGCCGGAAGGTTCCGGTAGGGCGGTGCATATTATGCTGGCGTAAGGGGGGAGGAAATCGCCATATGGGATATTCTTGTGCCGCCGCGTTCTAGCAACGTCTCTGGCGGAGCGGGCGCTTCTGACCTGGCCATGCATGTAAGGCAATCTGAGCGAGCTTTTTCTCCGACGTGTTGGCTCACATTGACTTCCTGGTTAAGGGAGGGGGTGTAAAGAAGCAGACCGGCTGATTGGACAGGTTTCGGAGGAGGCCTGTGGCGATCTACCACTCTCCCGACCCCGCAGGGACTGTTGTAGCGGTGTTACAAGGGCGTATAGTGGGATTGGGAGGAAAAAGGGTGTAAAATTGAGGGGGGGGGTGGAAATGTCATGAAATATACATTTTGTGTCTTAAAGATGGGATAGTTATGTTTTTCAAATGAGACGGACACTTAGGGGTAACTGAGGATTTGTATTTTGCAGTAGTCTAGATTCAACAGAGTATGTGAGTCACCCTCCTGGCTTTGGTGGAACCTCCCAGGTGAGTCTGACCTGCTATCGTTTGAGAGCCCCAGGCCGCATGACAATTCTCTATCTGTATTCCAAGGTATCCACTAGCACAGTGTCTCCCTGAAACACTTACCTCCCACTTCAGTATTTATATCATACTTGAAGTCACTGTGTATAAGACTGGCTGCGAAATTACTAAAATCTTGTCTCATGTAGGTGAATTTAAATGTTCTATTTTTTCCGACAGGGAAAGAGGCAAACGTGGTACAACAGTACTCTGGCTTCGCGGAGAAAGAGGCTTACTGCGCACTTTGACGATCTGGAGCAATGCTACTTCTCTAACAGGATGACCCGAATAACAGGTACTCTTTAGGGTAAAGTAGAATATTGACATGCCTGACCCATTTCAAATGCGTCTCTGGAATCAAGTTTATATCTGGGGAAATTCATTATATTTTTGTAGTCCAAAAAACACGGCGATGGCATTGCCCGCAAATGGCAATAACATCTGCCCTCCAGGTTTAACATTGAGTCGACTGAACTGGATCTTGCGGAACATATTTTAGGATTGAGGTTACTGCAATCTGGCTGTCATTCACAGAACTGACAAGACATTGATGAGTCTAAAACAATACCCACTTTATAGTTATGGTAAAACAAGAAACCAGGCAAGCCTAGTTCAGCCGACCCACAATAGAAAGTGCTGCCCTCTCGAGATTCGAACCCGGGACGCCCACGTGAAAGGCTGTGTCGTTAACCACTACACCATGGAGCTGTACATGTGCTTGGTGTCAGTATATCCTCTTGTGTCTATCCTGAACAAATCCTCTTTTTCCACTGGCCGTTTTAACAGTTAATTGGCCATTCATGAATGACATTGATTAAACTGGCTAACGTTTCTTACTAAGTTTACCTCCACCACAAATGGCATCTATGTATGGCATTTGCCACTGTCCGTTTTAACAGCGTATTAGCCAGTAATAAGCTTTACCGGTATCTACTAACTTAGTGGAATAGTCATAAGAATGGAGCAATTGCTAGCGAGTCTGCCAAAGCTATTTCAGTTCATGGCATAAGAACCCCTAACCCTAACCCGTGAATGATATTTACACTATCAATAAATGCGACGATAACTATTTCATCAAGTGAAAAGACGAGAGAATCATGGAATCTACCAGAAATAATTATTAAATGTTGTTGCTTTCAACAGATTTGAACTTAGGTCTTCCACATCAGAGGCACTGTCTTTAAACCACTACGCCACGGCATTACACGTTTCAGCAGTCGCTAGACTCCATTGAGGATTGTGTCAAACTGACTAACATTTCTTATTAAGTTTACCTCCACCATAGCGTCTATGAACTGTTTTGCTTTTGCCACTGGCTGTTTTAACAGCTTATTAGCCAGTAATAGGCTTACTAGTATCTACTAACTTCTTAAGAATAATCATAAGAATTGAGCAATTGCTAGCAAGACTGAAGATGAACTTTTCCATGCCAGAAACAGTCGCAATATAACCGTATACAGTTTCAGTTAAGGCTTACTATAACGTAACTACTGTATGTTAAGCCAGCAAATGTGTTTGTCTATCCTGACCCAAAACACATGCACGGATGCGTACTTCGAAAGTCTACCAGAAACAGTCGCAATATAACCGTAAACTGTTTTATTTCAGGCTTACTATAATGCAGATACCGACAGTTTTAGCCAGTGAAGTTTTTGTCTATACGGAATAATTCATAACGCGTACTTCACTTCGCCTGCGAGGAGATACGAACTCGGGACCTATAGTTCACAAGTCTGCTTCTCTAACCACTACGCTATTTAACAAGGGGCAGTCAGTCAGTCGCTCAGTCAGTCAGTCGCTCAGTCAGTCGCTCAGTCAGTCAGTCAGCAAGAGATATTCTCTCTTCTTGGCCGGCTCCGCTTACGCGGTCCGGCAAAAATAAATTATTTGCATCGTTTGTCATGTCATTTTTCTTTTTTAGATGACAGCCGGAATTTAAATCAACTGGATGATTTCATGGAGTGCCTCTCGAAGTTTACACGCTACAACTCTGTGCGGCCATTGGCGACGCTGTCGTATGCTAGCGATCTCTACAACGGTTCCAGTATTGTCTCTAGGTAAGATCAGGCCAAATCCATTATGATAACGTAGCTAGGATCATATGCATGCTTTCCCAGACCTAACCAATCCGCTCTTTCACTGTAGGTTTTCCATTGAGCTTTCTTTTTATCCAAGACTAGGTTTATTCTAGGTATGGGAAAATGATCTTGGGTCTACCAGCTTTGTACTGTCCTTGATTTAGAGCGTCCAAATGGTTAGTATCCACTTTAACCAGCAGATGGTGCTCTTGTATCACTGTCTTCCATTGGTGTCTGTTTCTTCTTCTATCTTTGAAAACGTTACTAATTTAACTTGATGAGGGACACTGTGTTGTTCACCTGGGATTATAAACTGGGTGGTTCTATTCCAATTTTCTCAATGCCCTGTTCTATGAATCTGTAGGCCTCAAGAATGACACTATTTATTTTTACTGTTTTAATTGTGTTGGAAACCGGTTTATAATAGTACTAAGGCACCTGTAGGGTTTGTGGTATATTGGCTATTTGTGACACCATACCTCAAAAGTAGTGCATTTTATAGGGAATACGGCTCATTTAAGACTTTTCTTGGTTACGTAATGCTTGATTGTTCCTTCCCATTTTTATTACTCTTCATGTGACAAAAGTTTGCAGTTGAGCTTGATATTTTGCTCTGTCTCGTCTCTGCAGTATAGAATTTGACCGTGACTGTGATTACTTCGCCATTGCTGGTGTCACCAAGAAAATCAAGGTGTTTGAGTACGGAACGGTGATCCAGGATGCTGTGGACATTCATTATCCTGTCAATGAAATGACGTGTAACTCCAAAATCAGGTGATTTTCTAAACTCAGAGAATTGCCCTTTAATTATATTCATGATCATAATATGTACTTTGCAGTGTTCTAACACTTGGTTATCCTCCAGTGTCTGGGTTTGTCTCTAAAGGCTGGTTTATATTTTCTAGACTTTCATACCTTTTTATTTCTGTTTTCCTTGTTTACCATATTCCATACCATAATCCTCATAGAACCTGGAGAACAGGTATCTTACGTCCCCAATGCATTTTGTTTTTCAGCTGTATCAGCTGGAGCAGCTACCACAAGAATCTTTTGGCCAGCAGCGACTACGAGGGAACAGTCATCCTGTGGGATGGCTTCACTGGCCAAAGGTCAAAGGTCTATCAGGTATGCACCTGGCACTCTCATTGCACCATGGTCCTCAAATACCACTGCTCGAATACAATGGAACAAACAAACCACAGCTGTGCATATTGTTGCTGCAAATGCCTCCTGCTATTCCCAAAAGGCTTTTACCTTTGTTGATAGATTTTCCTTTGGACACTATCCATTTCTAAATGGAAACAGGCACTTTACAGATATGAAATACATATTTCATGTTGCACTCTTGAAAATGATGTCCCGGATTACCAGGCATGTGCTATATTTTAGCTGTGGTGGATTTTGCACTGCTCTGGATATCTATTCCATTATGAACCTCTGTTCTGTTTATTTCACACCTGTGATGTTTCTCCAGGAGCATGAGAAAAGGTGTTGGAGTGTCGATTTCAACCTCATGGATCCTAAGCTTCTAGCCTCTGGTTCTGATGATGCAAAAGGTAAAGCAATGTTTGTTTGTTTTTCAAGGTCCAAATGAACCAGGTCACTGCTGGGTTTCAAGGGAACATGCCGCTGTCACTAATCTAGGGTTTCTTCTGGCTTTTCTTTGACTTTCAGTGAAATTATGGTCTACCAACCTTGACAATTCTGTGGCCAGTATCGAGGCCAAAGCCAATGTGTGCTGTGTCAAGTTCAGTCCAACGTCTAGGTATCACCTGGCTTTTGGTTGTGCGGGTAGGTAGATCTGTGATGCTGCTTCTTCCAATCCTCTACGAAATGCTTGCTTTGGATGACAAATTAGTGCATTGCACTTCCTGAATCCTGTCTGTGGTTTCTCTTAGACCACTGTGTCCACTACTACGACCTTCGCAACACTAAACAGCCCATCATGGTGTTCAAAGGCCACAGGAAAGCCGTGTCATACGCAAAGTTTGTCAACGGAGAAGAAATTGTATCCGCGTAAGTCACCTCAGTGAAACTGCCTCAATGGATGTCACGGTTGTACGTTTTAACTGTATTGTACACCTCCCCAAGTAAAAAAAAAGAAAAGAAATTCCCAGCAGTTTCCTATTATGTTGCTGAACTTAAATATAGAAGACAACATTTCATAGTGGATGTGTGTGTTCTGCTGTCATCGTTGCTCTTCTGTACCACACAGTTCAACAGACAGCCAGCTAAAGCTGTGGAATGTAAACAAGCCCCACTGCTTGCGCTCATTCAAGGGACACATCAATGAAAAGAACTTTGTTGGCCTGGCCTCTAATGGAGACTATGTGGCGTGTGGTAAGTGGGACCGCATTGACAGCTGTATGCTGTGTGATTCTGGAAAAGTCCCTTAGTGGATGTGAAAATGCTTTTACCTAGATGGACTCTGACGTGTGGACATTCATACATGGTTTTAGAAATGATGCCTTTTGGGGACTGTATTATCCCATTCACAGAAAAGCATCCAATTTGACTGTGTCGTGAAATGCAATGCAGTCTTTTAAAAGGTATGTGAAGTGTAGGGCTGCAACAACTAATCGATAAAAATAACGATAATGTTGATGATCAAAATTGTTGGTGAATGTCATTATCGATGAGTTGTGTCTACACGAGATGCAGCAAAAAAAAACATTTTGAAGGATGGCTACACCAGAGGGAAGTCACGTATGACCAAAAACTTTGAAAGTAGGCTACCGTATGGGACCGCTTTACAATTAAGAATTCAACAAAAACAGTTTTTTGCAAAATTTGAACACGACTGTAATGCATGAGCATTTACTAAGAAAACGCATTGTAACCGTGATGACAGAAGATATATATAGT
The DNA here is from genome assembly GCA_016801175.1 of Esox masquinongy. Lineage (NCBI taxonomy): Eukaryota > Metazoa > Chordata > Actinopteri > Esociformes > Esocidae > Esox > Esox masquinongy. Next base: position 9,631 of record JACXGI010001030.1, on the reverse strand, counting down.
GAAGGATAAGAAAGCCGCACACTGGTATGCTCAGATGCAATAATTTAATACCAACGTTTCGACAGACGAGCTGTCTTCAGGGTATCAAGAAGATTAATAGTGCTCAGCACGGCAAGTTAATATAATACAAATTCATTATAATTTGTATTCATGGAGTTACATTTTTAATTGAGAAATAGTTCATCTTGAATGCATGGCTGAGTTAACGTTTAACGTCAAGTTTTTCACCAACAAACCAGTGATCTCCTTGAGCACGTTGAGTTTGTGTATAGTTGAGCAGCTCCGGCTAGCTAAGCATTTAATACGTTATGAATTAACCCATTAGTGTAAAATTTGGTGAGTTCTCTATTTCACACAACAGAATTGTTAAGGCATTTAAATACATGACAATTTCTATTATCAGTCAAAAGTCTTTTAACCATTTTCATGATACCCTGGAATGATTTTACAACAGTCTTGAACATGATAATATACCTTTAGTTTTTGTTTTATAATTACTGTCTATCGTTGTTTTAATTAAGGCATTGTAAAAGGATGAGGAAAAACACTGAACTTTTGTTTTAAATAAAACACTTGCTCTGGAATTTATGCTTCTGAAGTTTATGTATTGTTTTTCATCCGATTAATCAAAGTAGTAATTTGGCGTTAAACTGACTAACAGATCAGTCGATTATCAAAATAGTTGTTAGTTGCAGCCCTAGTGAAGTGAATCGGAAAACAAAGCCGATACATTTTTCCTGCGGTGAACATACTCATCTTTACCGATTTCTATCAGCTCCTACTTGATATGAATGCAACATTGATCCAGCAGCTGTTTACGTACTACACTTTATGTGCCATGACTTGATGCAGGACGCTCACTGGGTTGAACCAATCACATAGTTGACGTACATTAGTGGACGGGGTCATTGTTATTAACTGTATGGACAGGCTGTTTACCAGCGCTACTGATTGTTCGTTGTCTTTGCTTCCAAATATAAGTGTTAATGCATAGATGGAAGCACGCATCTGAACTTAACATTCAAAGTTTATGCACTGGCGAAAGACTAGCTGGCTAGATAATCAAGTTATTTATGCAGGCTTTCAGCAAGCCATTGAATGTTAGCCATGTGGGCTACGTCCTTAAATATTTCTCTCAGATTTTCCCTCTACCACAATGTCTGTATAAAACGTGCATCCTGCAAACATTTCTGTGTATTTTCGGAAACAACACCGCAACAAACATGCAAATCTGAAAGCAGCGTACATTGATTGACCAATCACAGAGGTGTTTACGCGGTTGTTAAACAATACATTTTGGGTGCTTTCAAATGTTTTCTTTCTTTGATCTTGCATGCACTTTGATATGATAGGTAGGTTCAGTCCCTGACAATCATGTCATTCATCCCTCCGCAGGAAGCGAGAACAACTCCCTTTATCTCTACTACAAGGGGCTGTCTAAGACACTGCTGACATTCAAGTTTGACACTGTGAAGAGCGTGCTGGATAAAGACAAGAAGGAGGACGACACCAACGAGTTTGTCAGCGCTGTATGCTGGAGAGCTATGCCTGACGGGGTGAGAGAATTGTGTGTCTCGTCGGATCAGTGGACACTTGTTTGTCCGAGATCCTCCATGGGTCTGCTTTACCGGTTAAGTCTCTAGAATCGGCCGCAAACAAAATATTTTCTGACAAGCGCCAGTCTTGTGAACTTAATAATGCGCCCAGTATAGAGTGTATATAAAGCTAGTGTATTCCTCCAGGCAGAATGACACCACTGTCTAGTAGAGCATGTTATTACTCTGCCTCACATAAGGACAAGTGACTGCCTCACAAGAATGTCTCAAAACAGGAAGTGTTTGGTCTAAGATAATGGTCACAAACACCATATGACTGGTAAATTGAAAAAGACATGGTTGAAATTCCCCTTGAGGCTATACTTGGTGACAGTCACAATGAAATCCCTCTGATAAGTCGCAATGCCAGGCTACAGGCCAAAACCAATTGGTTTGAACGATATAGAAAATTTTTATTATCGACCTATGCGTGTTCTACCGGTGTTGCTGAATTTCCTCTTCACTTCAGTTTTCTCCTCTGTTCATGAACCGTGATTGTAGAGAGTGGTAGCAAGATTGTCTTTGCCTTTGTACTGAATTTCCCTTACCAGCATTGCTCTGTTTTCTACTAGTTTTGCAGGAAGTTACTAACCAGTTAATATTGCTTGAATATTATTGATAGATTTATGGACAGACTGCTCATTGACCCAACAGTGTTAGTAAAAGCATAATTAAGAAATGGGAAAATGTTGGTGTCAGTCATCAATCAACTCATTTAAGTTTCATGGTTTGTCTGTGTCCTGTCTTAGGAGTCCAATGTGCTGATTGCTGCAAACAGTCAAGGAACAATTAAGGTTTGTTTTTTGATGGTATTGAAAGGTATATTAGATGTTGGCAATCAGGGCCTTTACTTCCCAAGAGTCAGATGAACCTGTGAATACCATTTTCATGTCTTTGGTATCTACTGCAATAGATGTCTAGTTATTTTATAAACTTGTTAGCAATCGTGCTAGCGCTACTTGGCAATTTCCTTCAAACTGCACGCAAAGATATTCATTATATCCACAAGTTAATCAGACTCTGGGGAAGGAAAAAAAGGCCAAGTAAGTGACAAGTAACATAACCGTGTTGTATGTGGATTTGTATTCGTATACACATCAAAAGCCTCAGGGCAAATGTATGCTTCACATTTGTGTTTTTCTGAGTTAATATGGTAAACTTATCTGTTAGAAGTCCTTCTATTGTTGTGCTGGAAAATGTATAAAAGTATGAAATCTGATTGATGTCATCTTCATGAGCCAGCCTATTCCTGGCAATGGGTTTTCAGACAAAATCATCTTCAAATATTTACATTTAAACTAAACCGAATTGTATGTCCCTATGACTCCAGTTGAAATACATTTTCTGCCCACTACTTTATGAATGTTCAGTAACAAATCAGGTTGCGAGCTAAGTCCTTTACATTAGCACTGCATGACTCAGCCAGTGGCTTTCAAAACATAGCTGACTTATTTACAGCTGCTATAACAAATCCCCCCTCCTTTGTGTTACGCTTAATCAGTTTACCTTTGAAGACTAGAAATGGTGACTTCCCCTAATAGTTTTTTTGTGAGCCGGTGAAGAAGCGTTTGAGACCCAATATAGGCATTGGGTGTGATGAGGGTAACCTGATGGAGCTTTGCCTTTTTTTTAACTGGGAATCTCCTTAATCTGCTCCCTGCTTAGTATACTAAGTGCTGTTGTAAGCCTTTCCGATGTTGGTAAATTCTTGGGGTTGCTAGTAGGGTACTAAAGTAACATGTTGTTCTTTAAGGAACTACTACTTTTCTAGTCTGGATCAGTGTTTAAAAAAAAACAAAAACACCACGACATTCCATTGGATCAGACAAACTCAGTTGGGAGAGAGAGAACGCTTTTCTTTCTTTGATGAGTTTACAAAATGTTAAGAATGATAGCTCTGCTTTCTTGTAGGCCGCAATGTTGTCAGAAAATGATTTACTGTTGATCCCTTAACTATTGGACATTACTGCCATAAAGTGAATTTAATCCACACTTTAGTGTGGTCCATTGGTTTGGTGATTGCTGTTTGTAGGCTAAACTTGTGGGGCAGCTGTGATGGGTAACGACAGGAGAACCTGTTGTGCATCTAGAGGGAATTTTGAGACTGATTGTAAATGGGAAAATACATCTGTTCAACGGACTGTGAACCCTACATTTTAAGTATATTTCTGAATGAGGGACATAAATAGAAGGATGATTGGCGGAAGGTGTAGGGACATTTTTATGATGTATTCAAGGTGTTGGTTCAATCTATGTCATATAATTTGTCATTAGAGCAATTTGCCAGTGTATTACTTCCATATGAATCTGTCACTGTCAACAAATTAATTGAATTAATTTGTGTGAAAGACAACAGCAGAATAGCAATCTGGCATGCTTAAATTATATGATTGTTAAATAAAGGGCAATGTGTTTTTCTTTTTGTTTCATTTAACATTAAGGGAAACAACAATCACATGATCATCCATCAGAAATCTCCTTTTATCTGAAATGGCCCTCAAATGAATAATTGGTTTATTTGACAACAAGAATGACAACAGATTTTGGCCAAATTAAAACAGACAGAGCGATTTTAATGTTTAAAGAAAGCTATCGAAAAACAGTAGTCAAGGAAGATTTATTACAATGTTTTACAATAGAAAAATACACTTAAATATAGATATGTACTGTTAATATGATCAGCTGTGGTAAAAAAAAATTGCCGACCAAGTGGTTTATCAGAGATGACATGGTTTCTTCTTTCTGCTCTATAGGTACTTGAGTTGGTTTGAACGTCTACTAGATCTCCTCATCAAAGCCTCTATAAACTACAGCTCCATTTCCTTCATGGCGAGTCTTAAGTCTAGGGATTGGAGCATAATAGTGGCTTCGTTGAATGGATACTCTGCCATTCTGGGTCTGTCGTGCTGATCAGATTGAGAGAATGAACGAAAAGTCCTATTGGTTTTGATAAGGAAGAATACTTTGGAACAGACTTTGAGCACATCATACACTAGTATTGTTGATGTCTGTAATTGAGTGCAAGATTGTGGGCCTTTCTGCACAGTGAAAGATGAATCTTTTAAAAGCCTCTTTTTGAATGAAGTCTTTGACTAATAGAACATCCCTTAACATGATTTGAGGTTAAATTGAATTTTTTTTTTTAAACATGTAACATTTTATTTCCTGTAGAGGTACATCCAGCAAGAAGCTAAGATGCATTTTAAAGGCCAAAGCACAAGTCAAAACAAAAATAAAATGCAAAATGACTCATCATTGTATGAATGCTTTTTGTTCCCAATGTCTGTCATCCTTTCCAATATACTTCTGTTTCCTCTGATGTTTAGCCTATGTGATGATTCAAAGAATGACAACCTTTTAACTGGACTTATTATTCTGCAGTCATGTTTTCAATGTTATGGCTTAGCAGCATTAAGACTTGTCAAGCGTTGACAATGTTTGAGACGCTAAAGAAGGACCTCTGAAATTGCGACATTACACTCATCATGCTATACCATATTAGTCTTATGGCAAAATGTGACTGAACATGTATTTGATAATACAAATCCTGTCTCAAATACTTTCCATTTGTATTTTCATGGCGCATGTTGCAACCAGCACAGATCAACACATTAAATCAAGTGAATTAGCTAGACAGCCAAGATGTACCTATTTTCTGATAAAAGACCAAGAAAGATGTTTTGTATTTGTATACCTGAATAAATTATTTGCAGAGAACTTTGTCTTTGCATTGAGTTATTCTTGGTTTAAAATGGAACAGTGTAAGACTGAAATATAGTAGAGTAGGCTAATGGCAAGTCCTAGTTTACCATGAATTAGTTACAGGATTGTAAGATCCTGGAAGTATTATTTTCTATAATCAGAAATACCAATATCTGAAATATTCAGAAGATTCTCTCAGTTTCAGGGTACTTCATTATTTGTATGTTTAGATGTACCCCTCAATTTCCATGACCTGTGACTTAAATAAATTATTAACTGAGTAAGCGGCTCCTTTCATTAGTACAAAAGTTAGTAATCTGTTTTTATGTTTGTTTTTCTTCCAATTTTTCCACTGCAACCGGCACAGCTCCTCTGACAAAATGTTCTCTCCATGCAGGACCATAGTAACAGCCTGCTCTTACTAAAACCCTTTACAGTGGACCATGTGCCTGAATATGCTCCTTGGGAGCCCTTCATGTATCAGCACCACTCTGTGGGTGAGCTTACAGCTTCTCCCACGGAATCACAGCCTGGGAGCATCATTATAGTCAAGCTGAGGAAGAGGAAATAGGACCCAGGTGTCAATCACACCACAGGGCACCTCAGTCGCTGTCTCTAGACATGTATATATATTTCTGTCTTTCTCCATACAGAGTATACAAAGTGTGCGGAACCTAGCTGTTGATGATTGTGTTGTGTATTTGATTAAAAGGGTAGTTTATCCATTTTTCTAGTATGTTGCCACATTTCTGCCCACTGCAATGTGTTTGCTTGCAGTTTATCCCAAACTGTTTGTTATTTTGCGAAGGAAATACTGGGTGTCACTTGCTATTGTCTAGATCTCAGGTTCTGAATAATAATACTTAATTTATCATCAATAGCACTTTAAATTACTAAAATAATCTGTGCTTGAAAAGAAAAACATCAAAGTCCCTTGCTGTCCAAGAAGTTTGACTTGTGTAGCCCTTTACTGTCTTGTACAAGATTGTTAATTTCCCAATAAATGATAGCCTTAACTAAAATGTGGAGGTGTTCCCAGAATGACAGATTCATTCATCTTTGCCAGCTTGCCGTACATTGCCGTCCTCATGGGTTTGGGGGAAAACAATGAAAATATATGGTGGTTAATTCAAATCAAAATGCACTAGCCTACATTGTTTGCTAGCTTAGCTGGAAGAACTGATTTGCCACCAAATTCACAGGCAGGAAACAAACATGTAAGCAAACTAGACTGCTCATTAAGGAACATGTAATCATCACTGTATAACACCAAGTCAATTAAACTTCAGGGATATCAATCTGTCCAGTTAGGAAGCATAAGTGATTGTGAATCAATGTCACCTGTTTTGGTGCAAATGAAAGTGACAACAGGTGCACTGGAGAGGCAACAGCAAGACAACCCCCAAAATGGGAATGGTTTTGCAGGTGGTGGCCACAGACAATTGCTCTCTCTCTATCCTTCCTGACTGGTTCTTCTCTAGTTTTGCATTTTGCTAGTGTCCTTGTCACTACTGATAGCATGAGGCGGTACCTGCAGCCCATTCAGGTTGGACAGGCAGTCCAGCTCCTCCCGGATGACACCAATACGTACCGTCGCAAGAAGGTTTGCTGTGTCTACCAGTACAGTCTCAAGAGCATGGAGGAAATACCAGAAGATGGGCCATTACACAAGGAGAGCTGGACAGGGCTGTAGAAGGGCGTCAACCCAGCAGCAGGACCGGTATCTGCTCCTTTTTGCAAGGAGGAGCAGGAGGAGCACTGCCAGAGCTCTACAAAATGACCTCCAGCGGGCTACTGGTGTGCATGTTTCTGACATGAAACTCAACAAATTACTCTCAGTATTACGATTTACAATCAAAAGTCTTTGAAACACAAATAGCAGTTATTCAAACATAAAAAGGTTGATTCTATGTTACAAAAGGTGTGATATCACAGGTGGACAGATGCCAAATTCTAATGCCATCTTTATTTTCTCCGGCAATGAAACAAAGAAATTGGCACATTTATTCAGTCTTTGTCTCACTTCTCAAGTATCTCTTGATATCCAGGAGAACATTTACTGGTAACAAAATATAAATTACAGTATACTCCAGATTACACCCTTGATCATTTCAGTCAATGTAGGCTAGGTTAGCACACATTCATTTCTTACAGTTGATAAGGATAATTCATTAACAGGATAGGAAATAACTTTGATCATGATAAAGAAATTGGTCTCTCAATGCAACCAATGGGCAGTACATGATGAAAACAATCAAGGTATACAATGTGAAATGACATACCCTTTAATTAGGCTTTTGTAAGAATGAGGGGGTATGGGACACCCCAAAATCATGATCTCAACATGACCAAACTGCCAGACTCCATGAGGGTGGCATGAGGGCCCAACGTCCTCTAATGGGACCTGTGCTCAAAAACCAGGACCGTGCAGCTCGACTGGCCAGAGAACTTCAGAATTGGCTGGCGCCCCGTTCTCTTCCCAGATGAGTGCAGGTTCACACTGAGCACGTGACAGATGTGAACGAGTCTGGAGACACCGTGGTGAACGTTATCATCCAGCATGACCGGCTTGGCAGTGGGTCATTGATGGTCTGGGGAGGCATATCCTTGGAGGGTCCACATGCTAGCCAACGGTAGCCTGACTGCTGTTAGGTACCAGGATGAAATCCTCAGACCCATCGTCAGACCTTGCGCTGGTGCAGTGGGCCCTGGGTTCCTCCTGGTGCAGGACAATGCCCGGCCTCATGTGTCCAGAGTGTGTAGGCAGTTCCTGGATGATGAAGGCACTAATGCCATTGACTGGCTCTCACGTTCCCCAGACCTGAATTCAACTGAGAACCTCATACACACTACTGAGTCATATTACCGAGTTGCCGTGATGAAATTCACGCAAGTTGGAACAGCCTGTAATTTCAATTTTCGGTGTGAGTTTGAATTCTGCCCTCAATCGGTTGGTGATTTTGGTTTCCATTGACCGTTGTTACGTCATTTTATTCTCAAAGAATTACACAATTTACAATAAAGTTTTTGATCTTTAATATGTTTTGTTTAGGAAGACCCGATGTGTGATTTAAGTGTTCCCTTAAATTTTTTGAGCAGTGTATATTAATTTAGCTATTCAAAACAAGTAAATGAAAGGCTTGGTGAGACATACTTCAGATGATACTTATTTCAATCTTTTCGACTGTTCTGCAACTGCGGTGGAATACTAACTGAGTCAAGACCATACTTATCAATTGGGTATCACAAAAAGTTATGGAAGAAATCTGGGTTAGTAACTTGCTAAATTATGCAAAACCACTGAGCATTTCTTTCATATTACTACAAATGGTATATTAAACTGTTTCTCAAAATCTATTTATGTAAAGTGACCTTAGTTTTATGTTAGGAACAATTTGTGATAAAAACATAAAATGGCTGCCGTGGAAGCTCCCAGTTGACTGATGAAATTGCCCGAATGAGGACCTCCATCACAGAACTTTTAATGTTGCTGTCACATTTTATCAGCTGAACTCCTGCTGCCTCCTGTCCAATTTAACCCCTGGTAAAACATCCACTGTTGAAGGATCATTGGCCAGGCTATAAAACTGAAGGAAATTCAGACCAAAAAACATTCTACCGAAGTTAGAGATAAAGTAATACAAATGTATAGATTTGGTAAAGGGTACAAAATAATATCCAAGTGTTAGCCCAATTGGAATGATAACAGAATAGAAGCTGCATTACACCACCCAGGCACTATACAGAGATATCAAACTGAGAACTCGGTCTCTTCTACGGTTGAGCCTCATCTTACGTCAGTATAAAAAACATAGACATTTGTGGTCTAAATGCACATTATTGTTTTTTTTTAGTAAAATCAATTAACAATTTAAAGGTCATTTATCAAACATTTGAACAGCCTTGTGGGTACCAGAAAGTTTAGCTTAAAGTTACTCTGTAAGACATTCCATCAGTTGGAGTCATAGTAGTCAAAAGCATATTTACCGAACTCTGAAGAAGCCAGCGATATCTCAAGGACTAGCCTGTCTCGAGAGCATGATAACTTCATTATTTTCCTATTTATTTTTTAGGTGAGAGAGTATGTTTCTGTTTGTATCATGTTATGCAATATAGCCTTATATACAAACATCAACAAATGTCCAACCCTTCTGGAAATCAGGGAGTCCCAGCCAACTGAAGTGTACCAAAGACAATTGTGTTCACACCTGGTATTGGAACAGAAAGCTACAAAGACCAGATTCAAATGTCCAACCCTTCTGGAAATCAGGGAGTCCCAGCCAACTGAAGTGTACCAAAGACAATTGTGTTCACACCTGGTATTGGAACAGAAA